>CAJNJA010019491.1:0-10220 GCA_905231915.1 Symbiodinium necroappetens
GTGAGGCCCAAGCAGGCTTTGGCCTGCGAGGCGCGTGTTCATGGGGAGTCGCAGTAGTAGCAGACAGCACCCATCGAACATGGCACTTTGAGACCATACTGCATCAAACTACTCAACTACGTGGGCCTCAAAAAGAACCAGCAAAGCGGACGGCCTAACATGTTTCAACCCGTTCGCTACATTTTTTTGGTTTCACCTGGTTCTAGCTTTAATTCACACGTCTTTTGTTTACCCTTTTCTACCTTTTCTTCACCTTACAACTTCACCTTTATTCCACCTTTCATTCAATGCTAGTGGCAACCCCGGCCAAGATAAGACTGTCTGTGCCCTTGGTGCTCTAGGATTCAGGGCAGTGTGTTGGTTCCGTGGCTCCCGTTTCTATATTGTACGATTGAGGGTCCGCAAATCATGAAGTCATCATGAAGCAGAGAGAGCTGTCACCGAGGTGTTGGCCTGAGCCATGTCGGAATACGAAACAAACAGTTTGGTATTCGAGAGAGCTGCAGACGACTCGTCGAACGGATGGGCAACTGGGAAGAGACGACTGAAGCGTCTCCAAGAAGACGATGGGCAAATCGCCGGCCTGCAGCGCCGCATCCAGCTCAGACGGGCAGTGAACCTCGGGTATGCCGGCGGTTTTGTGGAAGGGAGTTGAACCTGCAACAAAATCTCTGCTGAACGCTTCCCCTTGGCACCTGGGGCACGGGACTATTTCTGTGCCTGGTTCTCAAATTCTTTGAAAGACGGTCAGATGCTTCCTGCATCCAATGCGCGTGCGCGTGAAACGAAGACGGGCGGAGGGTCTTGGACACTCCGCTGTTCACAGAGCGCAGCTTCTTGGAGCTTCTTCCTCCCTTTAAGGGAGGGCTCAAAGAGAGAGAGCTCTGTTTAGGGGGATATCCTTTAGGCTTGAGCGGTCTGGCGCAGATCTGTGAGGGTCTGTTTCATCTCACCTCCTTGGCCTAGAGCTGGGGGTGCCAAGGTGTCGATGCCTGTGGAGGCCAGCTCCTGGAAGCCTTCGAAAGCCGCTTGGACCGACTCCTCGAGACGAGTCATGATCTGCTCCAGCTCTTCTTGATCCTCGACGATCCCCTCTTCCATCAACTTGCAATGGGAGTCGAGGGTTTCTTTGCTCTGCTTCAGCAAGCTCACGAAACTCCGCACCTGGTTCAGCACTCCCAAATGCAGAGTCTTCTTCTCCGATGCCACAAAGCTTTCGCAGCCGTCCAGCAAGAACTGAGCTGTACTTGCATCACATGCGATCTTCCGAAGCTCCAGGTTCTTCACGATGCCGAAGCCAGGATTTGCATCGGCGCTGGGCACCTCGACGCTCAGGTCCTCGATCTTCTTCCTGCTCACCATTGGAGTCTCTTATTAGGGCCGTACTATAAGCCGTAGGAGTTCTTTTTTCAACACCACAGATCTTAAGGATTTTTTGCTCGCAAAAAGTTCCCTGATCCAAGCACTCACTACAGACACATTGAAACCGGAAAGCCCTCACTACTCGACCACTGCGGAACGGGAGGCAGCACACGGCCAGGCCCCAAGCCCCCCCGGGTGCGCCTGTTGAGTCGGATGGCTAAGCAGTGCCTTTGAGCTGCCTTCTCCATGGCTTCGCCGGCTTTCGCATTCTGCAAGAGGCCATCCAAGAGGTCTTGGTAGGGATTTCCCAAGAAGCAGGCCTTGTACTCCCCCTCCCGGAATTGGTCCCTGCGCCACTCGAGCTTGAAGAGGAACTCTTTCCAGGACCACCTCAGATCGTGAAGAATCCCTGCGGTTTCACCACAGGAGTCCCGGATTTGGCAGAAGTGGTCGACTATGATGACAATCAGCAAGTTCATCAGAAGGAACATCATCATCAAAATGAAGAGCCAATACCAGATCGTCGATGTAATGGGAGCAACTTCATAGAGTGCATCGAAGTTCGCCGCGCCCATGAGCATCATCACCGCGCTGGCACAGCACTGAGGGTAGGTGGACCACCCTTCCAACTCTGGGCCGAACAAAATTTTCCCTCCGACTGCAAAGTTGTTGAAGATGACCAGGAAGATCATCATGAAGTGCAAGACATCCCAGAAGCCGTCTGCCAAGGTGATCTGAATCATTGCTAGCTTGGCTTGCCCTAGGGATCCTTTGAGCATTCTGGCGGTGATGATTGAGGAGTACCAGAAGAGGCTCAGCTGGAAGTAGCCACGCATCACCACGATGGCGTGGGCATCGTCGATGTTTTTGGACCATCTGCTCTGATAGGCGATCTCATCCAGGTCGCTGGCCTCGGACATTCATCCGGGCAAACCTAGCGTCGTCTAGCAAGTCTGATTCTTGAAGAACAAGTGGCTAACGGTGCTCGTGGAAGCTGCGAGACGCCCGTAGCCAAGACGGCAGTGTACTCCTGCATCGGCGCACCCCCTCTTTGCAAATATTTCGACCTCCATACCCTCCCCAAAAAGCCAAATAGACAGACGAGGCAGAAGAGTCCTGGATCCAGAGGGAGTAGACGGCGAGTGCAACACCGACCTCACGCGGCGGAGGACTTGCTCCGTGCTTTGCTGGGTTCGGAAAAGATGACCGTAAACTCCGTTGTTACATACACACACACGCCCCTGCATGTTGATGTGTGTACATATCTATATATATATATATACAAACATATTCATGTGTGTAGATCTATATATATATATATATTTATTTATTTATGTATTTATATTTATATTCATATTCATATTCATATTTATATTTGTATTTATGTTTGTATTTATATATGTATGTATGTGTATATATATAAATACATATGTGTACATAGGGGGTGGGTGTGTGTGTGTGTATGTATGTATAAGTACATACTAGAGAGAACCCGCTGCTTCCATCGGCGGGCAATTCAGGATTTGCAAAGAGGATCTACGCGATGGACTCTAACAAATGGACAAACACCGGACAGAGACAAAGTGCCAGCAAAAACACGGATAGGCATTCAGCCGGAAACAACGAGAGAGAGAGAGAGAGACAGACAGACAGATAGAGGGAGAGCCAGGGACAGCGAACAGACCGACAGACAGACAGACAGACAGACAGAGAGCGAGCCAGATAGACAGACAGACAAACAGACGCGGCAGACAGACAGACGGAGAGACAGGCAGACGGGCAGACGGACGGAGAAACAGACGGACAGAATGACAGATGCACACACAAGCAGATGTGGACAGAGAGAGCGAAAGAGACAGATGGACAGAGAGAGAGCCCGATAGATAGACAAACAGACGGCAATGGAAACCCTCCACTGACCATGGAGGGTAGAGGCGTGGCGCGATGTTCTCCCAAAAAGAAGTAATGTAGGAGTTTACTCGCCGTTTGTAATCTCGATATAATTTCAAAACAGCCTTTTTCCTCCCTGGCTCTAGTGAGAATGTGCGAATTTTCACGCGACAGTCATCTGCTAGGAAAACCCGCCCTCCTGACTGTTTTGGACATGCTTAGCTGTGTGTCTTCCGGCCTTCCTGCTCGCTGCTGAAGAGGCATGCAAGGAGCAGTGGCAGGAGATGCGGAGGTATCTGTGCCACAAGGTCGAAGGACGCAAAGAATGATCTCAATGATTTTCCGGGCCGGACGAAAGTAATGAGCTGTTGGGAACACGAAAAATCCTGCGATTTCCGAATCGAACGAAACCGAGTAACCCGGGCTTTTTATTGCGGCCCAACAGTACCCCTTTGCGGCCGCACAAAACTCGTCCCAAGTAGCAGGTAGCATACCTGGATTCCGCGCTACCATCAAGAAAAGACATGAACGGGCCAAACAGCCTTCGATTTTCGTGGTTTGGTCCGTCAAGAGCAAAGCCGAAAACGCAGGGTGTGCGCAACGTTTTATGGAGTAAACCAATAATAAAACAAATAAACATACACATGTATGTGTGTGGATGTCTGTCTGTATGTAAGAATGTACATGTACTTAACAGAGACAGTCGCTCGTCGACAGATGTCTGGCGAATCCGAGTGCCGCACTGCAATCGAAATCCAATCCACCAGGTTCCAGAAGTTCGATAGGTAGGCTCCTAAGAACTGGGCTACTTTCAAGAGCACTGTTATGACCACATGCGCATCTCTGTCGGACGGCCTTGCATTTTCTTTCCTCTTCTTCTTCAAACAAGAACAAGGAGCACCAAACCCAACCTTTCGCAATGCCGGCGCCTGTGCGCGCCGCAGAAAGGGGTCACAGAATCAGAAGCTAGACAAGTCGAACACCCACGTACTCACGTACGCAGGCGTGTGCATACCCATCTCCGTCTGACAGACCGATCCCCACCCTGATCAACTTCGAAACTTTGTCGAAGAGCCCCCTCCGTCTCTTCTCTCCCTCTCCCGCTTCTTCGGCTCATGCATGAACAGGAAATCCTAATACAAACCCCGAGAACGAGCTAGTAGGATCCTTAAGCAAAGGAAACGGAAGCCGTGCTTGTATGTCTGGGGCCTCGGTCAAAGCATGCTATCCCGAAGGTCACTGCCCCAGGGAAGCATGGAGAAACTGTGTCGGCCTCAAACCCTTCGCGGAGCAACTTCGAGCCCCTCATGCTTTCTCCATTTCGAACCCCAAAGAAATGACTGCTAGGGGTGAAGATCGAGGGTCGAAGCTCGCGTCGAAAGGTCGCTTTCAGCACCTCCCAGAGCTCTTGCCTCAGGAGCAGCAAGATCATAACCTGAGTTGTCGAGTTCAAAATCGTCCTTCAGTCTTGGACCGAACCGAAGAGGTGAATAAGTGAATACCTGCAGCCAAGTGGCAAGCCAGAAGATTTCCGGAAGGAAGTCCATGACAGATGCTTGTCCTGGAACAGCACGGAAGACGTGGCTTCTCACCGTCTTGGTGATACCGCCATCGTTCAACCACTCGAAGGCAATAGACAAGATCACGAAAGACCCACTCTCACCGTTGAGCATGAGGGCCTCTATCTGCAGGGACGTGGAAGCTTCGGTTAGCCATCCAACTCGTCGCAACTGCGTAGCCGTCTCAAGCGCATTGCTTAGAGGCCTCTCGACATCGAAATGTGCGTCGTAAGCCCCGTCGGTAGAGGTGCTCGACAAGAAAGCGCTCCTTACACCAATGGGCAATTGGTCTACGATGGTAAAATTCGCGTCGGCCAGCGGGCCGAAGGGATCCACGGCCATGTCAGCGCTGCGGCAAAGGACAGTGTACCAGGACTGAAGGGCAGCTGGGAGATTGCAGTTTCCCACATCCAAGTTGGCTCGGCGCTGGCGAGCACGGAGACCACCCACCACCAAGTTCCGATTCAAAATTAATCCCGGGCGCCGGATCACCTTCCCCGCAACAGTGCCCCAGACGTTGGGCAAGAGCCCATGCTCCATCCAAACCATCACATCTTCGGCTGTTCTTATGCGACTCCAAGTCATAGGCTCCATGTCCTGGGAGCCGAGAGGGTAAAAGCCCCCAGAGGCAGCCACCAGCCTTTCGGCAGTATCTCCTGGAAGCCTCCCCAGAAATTCGAAGGCTTCCGTCTGGCCGTCGTCTGTGCAAGAACTCGCGGGAAATCCTCCAATGTGGCGGCAGCCGCAGCGGCAGGGCCTCAATCAGACGCAAAGCGCATATTAAGCAATCGAAGGAAAAAAGCACCCAGCGCAAGACTCCTGCCGCCAAATGTGGCGGAAGCCTTCAGCTGAGGACACGGCA
The DNA here is from genome assembly GCA_905231915.1 of Symbiodinium necroappetens. Taxonomy (NCBI): domain Eukaryota; class Dinophyceae; order Suessiales; family Symbiodiniaceae; genus Symbiodinium; species Symbiodinium necroappetens. The sequence goes on from CAJNJA010019491.1 coordinate 5,674, forward strand.
TGTTGGATTCCGCCGGTGTGCGCAAGCGAACGCCGCTGATGCCAGGATGTGACATGATCCCCTCCACATAACTGACCACAGCCTCTTGGACTTTGTACGCCTGGTTGACGTTTGATCTGACGATGGCCAGGTAGGCGAAGATTAACCAAAGCACGGCCGTGAAGGTTAGTCTACAGAGACTTTGCCTCCACCTGCACAGCCAGTCAATCCAACATCCTAGACTCCCAAAACACCATACACTGCACGCACACTGCACCTTGACGCAATCCTCTACAAACATACCCTTCTAGGTCCTAGACGTTGCACGTCTGGCATGCTGAGATGTTGCGATCGCTCAGTGCCCGGCCACTCGCGCTGGTTCAGGTACTCGATCATTTGAAAGCGAGAGACGCCCTTCGTCTCCTCCTCCACAGGCGGAGCATTGTCGAAGTCCGCCAGGTCACCACCCAAGTCGCCGAGGTCATCCCCGAAGTCGCCTAAATCTTCGAAGTCGTCATCAAGTCCATCTGGCAGCTGAAGGTCGTCTTCCGCGCTCATCCCCTCACAACCCGGGCGAGCCGGAAAAGCGAGGGGCCATCAATCTAGTCATTCTGCATGAAGGGCCCGGCTGCGGCATCCGCATCCACCTTCAACATGACGCTGCCAGTCCCTACCTGCCTCTCACCAGGTCGAGGATCCTACCTCTGTCGGGCTCTATATAAGTTTTTTTTTATCAGCCTCTCAAATTCGGATCGCTTTCGCTTGAAGTCCCTAACCTAGCTCTCTCTAGCTCTGATAGGTAATTACACTCTTCTCCGTACACAGGCCCCCCGGGTGAGAGAAGGAGCGGTGAGCTGAAGAAAGCGGCTCTCCGAGAGCCCAGCTGCCACCGCGCTGCAGCCGGCCAGCCTGGAGCAGCAGCGGACGCACGTAGTCCACAGCACAGAGAGAGCGTCTCTATAAAAACTAACACGGAGCGACGAGAGAGAGAGAGAGAGATGTAGAGAAATACAAGACCGAGAGCCGGACGGAGAAAGAGAGAGAGAGAGGGAGAGGGAGTGGGAGAGCGAGAGGTAGGTAGGTAGGCAGGCGGGTAGGTAAGTAGGTGGTAAGTAGGTCGGTAGGCAGGGTGGTAGGTAGGTCGGTAGGTCGGTAGGTCCGTCGGTCGGTAGGTAGGTAAGTAGGTAACGGTAGGTAGGTAGGTAGGTAGGTAGGTAGGCAGGTAGGTAGGTAGGTCGGACGTAGGTAGGTAAACAGGGTGGTAGATAGTCGATGAACAGATAGGCACAGATGCAGGAAGAGAGCATGGGGCATCCTTCGATGCGTGTTTTTGTGGGCTGCTTCGGGGTGTCGTTCGCAAGGCTTGTTTCGAGCAGGAGTGGTTGTGGTTGGCTCAACTCAACGGAGCGCTGAGCTATCAAGGGTTACGGAATAAGAAAGCAGAGCAAACTCAGGCTTGTAGGAGCAGCAAGGAGCCTGGTCATGAAATCCCAAAAACTTCAAGAGCACCCTCGAACTCGAAATGATTTTGGAATCACTGTTGGACCCTCAGACTTGGAAGGACCCAAATGCAAGAGAAGCAACTCCGCGCCTCTCGCGGAAATCCTGGCCGGTCACTTTGCGGAACCCGGCTCTGGCCCCGCAGGCTCATGAAGGGCATGTTGGAGGACATGGACTCTTTGGGAAGCCTGGGAAGCATGAACTCCGTGCAGACTTGCAGCTCTCCCAAGCTGAGGCAGTGTATGTCCACATACATTTATGCTGCAGATGTATGTATGTATGTATGTATGTATTTATTTGTGTATATATATATACACATGTGTATACATATATATATATTTTTTGTATGTATAAGGCTCACATGCATATGAGGCCGCTATGCACGCAGTATTCAGTTGTGTTCATTTTAACAGCACAACTCGCACGACTTGCCTCGGCCGACAGCCCGAGCCTCAGTCGGCGAATCAGTGAAGAAGCAAGCAAGTTCTCGTTTGTTGCAAGGGAGTTAGGCAATTTGTGGTAAGCAGCTTGTCGAGTCAAAAACTACGGCAGCTCCACGTAGTGAGGTAGTGCTTAAGGCACTTTGCGTGTGAGCTACAACCTGGCATGCGCCGCACATTGAAGGTAATGTCTGAGCCTGAAGTACATTAATCAGTTGCAAAATTGCAGACAACGGTCGAAGATTTTTGGTTCCTAGCTAGGTTCGCATTTAGGCTGCGAAAGCGGAAGTTAAGTATCTGTTGGCGACGCGCTGCTTGGCAACCATCGACTTCGACAAATGCAACCTTGTAAATTTCTCTGCCGGCTTCTGTTTGTAACAGTGACACACAAAGCAGCACGAGTCTTGCATACTTTGAATGAAGGCTACCGGCCATTAAGCGTGCAAAGCGGTGATGCTGGAAATCATGCACGCCCGGGCTTGACCGTGCCGTGAAATGCTGAGCTATATCGCACGAAAGCTTGCTTGAACTTCACATCAAGGCACAGCAACATCCTGCGAGGATTCAGTAGGATCTCAGTGTAATCCACGAAAGCGGCAAGCTCTTGCAGAAAGTGGACGAAGGTTGCCCAGAGCTCACCCCCCTCAATGCCCTCACCCTTCATCGACACCCATCGGCCCCAACCACGCGGCTCACGCACCTTGCAGGCCCCCATCACGCCCTCCCCACCATCATTCCTCAGCCTCCTTTCAAGTCTCCTGGTCCGCATCGTAAATTCTTAAAAAAACAAAGTACGGATTTTAATTACTCGCCCCCCAGCACAACCACGCGGCTCACGCGCCCTCCTCCCCTTAATTGACCCCCATAGGCCCTCACCACCATCCCGGTGCCGTGAAGGCAAGAGCGTTGCCTTCACCGTGGTTTTGGTGCCCAAAACACACACGGTGAAGGCAAGAGGCCGTTGCCTTCATCATAGTTTTGGTGCCAAAAACACACACTGGCGACAGCCATTGATCCGGCATGGTCGTTGTGGTCCAGCACGCTAGCTAGGGGTGCCGCCGGCGCCGCCGACCGCATGCCTGGACATCATCGGACCCTATGTTTCCCTTTCAGGGGCCTGCGAGAGGGCATTGGGCGCTCGCCCATCTTCGAAGCAGCTCCGATGAGGCTTCCCCCACGGCATGGCATTGTTTTTTGCGAGTTTTTGGAAGCGCATCATGAGCATCAGGGGCACCCCTTCGGGCGGAGCGTCTTTGAGATTTTGTCGTGACATGAAATTGCGCAATCTTCAGGGCGGTACAGCATGAGTAGAAAAGAAGCCGCAATCCTGTCGATGATGCTCCGGTCTTCCACTCTGGGGTCTGTCCTGCCGGCCATGCCGGCCGTACCACCAAACCCTGCAATATACATATATATATATATATGTGTGTGTGTATATATATATTATGTATATGGTATGTATGTACGTAAGAGTACGTAAGATAGTATACTTCTTGTATACATATATCGGCCCCGAAGAGGATCCGACTAATACCTATTGTTCTGGAATCCCCCCTGCAGGGACCCCGACATCTCGTCCGGGCCAAGGGCTTCTCGGATGACCTGGAGACTTGTTGGAGGAGTTTCTGCTAGTTACCCAATGGGTAGTTCTCTAAAGTAGGGTCCCTTTTAGGGTCCTCTTTACAAGGATGCCGTACTATCTTGGGGATTCAATCAAGGGACCCTAATTTAGAAAACTACCCCCTATGTAAAGGGATTCCTACGGCTAAAAGTTAGGTCAGTAAGGCCATTTGGAGTCCTCAACTGGGCAGCCTTCACACTTCGTCACGCTCGCGCAAGGCGGGATCTATGATACAATTTAATGAATCTGCAAGTCAAGGAAGCTGTAGAGCAACATGTCTTCGGCCCTCAAACTCACGCCGCACCTCCCCCATTCTCGCTTGCAGAGCCTCTCGAAGCGTGGCCTCGATGCAGGAGGTGAGACGCCAGGAAAGAATCGTGTAGAATCATGTAGACTCCTGACGGAAGGCTCATGAAAGAGCCAGATGTAGCTCTCTCTGCTCCTGGCAGGACCAGCCTCGTCTTGACCTGATATTTTCGGGCAAGGTGGCAAAAACCCTGGTATAGGATGCTTCCTATAGGCCCTGAGCTGGCGGCTGAGCCAACAAAGTACGGCCTGAGCACCGGCCTCTGGGAGAGAGAGGAAGATGGTTACAAGGCCGGAGCCAGGCATCGCCGAGAGGGGCCCAGGGCAGAGCCCGCGCATTCCCTAGGAGTCACGCTTGAGCTCTGCCCGGCATATATATATATAGATAGATAGGAGCTTCAGAATCAATTCAGGGCCAAAGACACCAATAATGTGTAGGATCCTATTTCCGGAATCCGAAGACTATGGGAAAAGCAAGTGCGGGCTTCGTCGTTGCGATGAGGACACTCCGACTCTTCGAACATGCGCTTCTCACTTGCCTTATAGAGAACTGAGAAAAACGAGATCCCGTGCGCACGCCGCCCCAAGGCCTTGCTTATACCCGAGGTGTATGCATGTGTGTGTGTGTGTATGTATTCTTAGTGTTGTCTGGAAAGAGTGACAGGAGAGAGAGAGCGAGAGAGAGAGAGAGAAGGAGAGAG
>CAJNJA010019493.1:0-10218 GCA_905231915.1 Symbiodinium necroappetens
GGCGGGGGCGGCGGGGGCGGCGGCGGCGGTGGCGGCGGTGGCCGTGGCGTTGGCGGTGGTGCGCAGAGTTCACATTCGAGACGAGCTGCAAGCAAGCACGCAGGCAGGCAGGCGAGCAAGCAAGCAATGTCTTTGTCGGTGTCACCTGTTTTCATAGTCTCTGCTGCTCTCGAAGTGAAGTTCAGTACATCAAAGGGTGTGAGTGGTTGCACAGCCATGCTCCATCAATGGTTCAATGCCGTGTAGTGTTGCTCCATTCTTGCAATGCACGGACATGCAGTGTGTCCGGCCACGGCCAAGGATTCAGAAGATCTTGGACACGTTTCCAGGTTCCCGGGCTGTCTTGGGAACTGTCGAAGCTTGGGGCTGAGGCTTTTGGGGTTTAGGGTTTAGAGGGAGAGGGAGGCAGAGGGGTGTTTTGGGTTCTGTACCAACACTACTTTGTTCCCGATAGAACAGAACCGTCGCGCTGGCATGTCCCAGGAAACTTTAGTTGTGAAGCAACCACGTGTGATGATAACAGAACTGTTGCACAGGTATGCTGTACGAAATCTTAAATTCCCTTGTGGCCCTCTAGTTGTCCCATCGTCCCTCTTGTGTTTTGCAGCAGCTGCTGATATTATCATGACCATCGCTTGTCAATGGAATCCGTTAGCACAAACACTTGCAGAACCTGTGCATCGTGATGTTGAGTGCTGCTGTTCTTTCTGCCTGAAGATTACAAGGTCCTGGTATTTTCGACAGTTAAAGGGAGGGGAGCCATGGCAGAGCCTTCCTCGCTTAGGGCACTCGCATCGTAGCTATGCTGATCAGCCAGCCACACCCTACGAACCGAGACCAGACGTTGCCTCCACGAAACTCCTACATCCGGAACTCAAGCGACCGGAAAACCTGGAGAGCAGATGGCATTTCAAGATGGCAACACAAATTGAGCTCTAACCCGAAACCCTAAGTCTTCTCTGGGCAGGGCAGTTTGGCTTTGCTGTTTCGCACACGACGCGGAAGCCGCGGCCCGGTGAAGCCCGGGGCCCAGGTATCATCACGTAAGGGTTTAGGGTATAGAGTGGATGATATTCATGGATACAGAAATGGTGCGGATCATGCCGTCATCACCATCATCATCACCCCTCACCATCATCATCGTCCTTACTGTAGCACGCCAGAGAAGAAGTAGCATGTATTCTAGGAGATAGGAAGTTGAGGGTTCACGCCGAGCGAGGACTGGATGCTTGAGTGTTCGTTCGCAGTGGTGTGGTTACTGGCCGCTGCTTCAGCTTTCTCCAGCGAAAGTCACGATCCGCAAAACTCAGCTCTGAGATGCATGTCTACCCGCTGTGAGTACACCCACTTAAAAGTTCAAAACTGGCAAGCGCTGGCTTGCTGCCTGACTGAACCTGACTGTGCCAGCACAACGGCTCTGTCTGAGGCCTAATTCCCGTGACTATAAGAACCCGAGGATGAGAGTAGTAATGAAAAGCGTTCTCCGCTACTAAAGGCACTTGTCGACTTTCTACTGGGGATGAACCCCGCCCCCCCCCCCCCTCCGTTGCATGTTGAAGGGAAGGGATTAGCCATTGAACTTCTTAAATTTCTAGACCCACACTCGAAGAGCCCGGAAGCCTACAGAGTCTGCCAAGGTGCACGGCAAGTCCTATTGGTTCGTGGAACTCGAAGAGATGAAGAAGGACGGCCACAGATTTTGGGGTCTGGAGGGCTTGGGGGCTTGCAGGCTTTCGTTTTTGTGGGACTTTTGGGCTTGGAGTTTTACAGTACAGCTTCCGGTACTTTGGGTGTTGGGTTCTGGGAGGCTTCCTGCATCAAGGCTTTCGGGTGGGTTTGCGGAAGAGGTTCGTGAGTGTGCTGGGACACTATACACTCGAAGATCTGAGACAGCCTTTCTGGTTTGTCTCAGTCCACCTGTCCGCCGTGCTCAGCCAAACCCAACCTCCCGAAGCCCCTAAACCCTAAGCCCGCACGCGCCCAGTCATACCCAGTCCCAAGTTAGGGTTCTGGGATTCGGGGTGTAGTTCCCCCGTCAACGAGAGCAAGCAGAGGCCCCGACCTGATAATGTCATTCGCAGACTTTCTTCGTAGCCAGACTGGGAAGACTGCTCTACAACCCGATAGGCTCTCAGAATCTCTGAAGTTATCGGTGCCGTCATCTGCAGAAGCGACATCTGCTTGAGGGGCTTCGCTACTACGGCAGTCTACACTCTTATCGATTGCACACCTGTTGGCGGTCTAGTTACAGTCCGGCTTGCCGGTCTTGGGCTCTTTTGGAAAAAAAACATCAGAGAGAGAGAGAGGGAGAGGGAGACATGCGCTGATCCTGGGAGAGCAGCCGCTTTCGACCTGACCTGCGAGGCCCTGCCATCTGAGTGTCTACACCTCGGAACCATCGTAAGCCCTTGTGGACCCAAAAAGTTCAGATTGGAAAGGCGACTTCAAGGAACGCTACATATAGAACCCAGCACCACCCCCTTCCTCAGCCTTCAACCTGCAACCTTTATAAACCCTGAACCCTAAACTTGAAGAACTTGACGACCGGAATAGACCCTGCTCTCACAGAGGAGGTGGCCACCCCAGGCCGCTTCCTAGAGCATGCGAGCGTCCACGGCAATCTGTATGGCACCTCCCAAGCGGCTTTGGCCGCTCGTCCCCTGGGGGGTTTACGTTTGGATTCAAGGTTTTGCGGTTTCAGGTCCGGGTGTGATGTTTCGGCATCGCTGCAGCTTGAGTTGCTGCAGGTGCACAGAGTATGAATTTAGCTAATTTGGCTTTGGCGTGCAGAAATATGTGCAGAAATGCTGCCCGGACGGCGACCCTGTTCTTCAGCAGAGCTCTACACAGGAGATGGGTTGTTCGAGCTAGATTCGGCTATTCGATTCCAGGAACCTTGTTATTTATAGCAAGGATTCTCTACGCCCCTTGAAACCATCCCCCCCAAAGAAAGCGAAGGCCTGTCCCAACCAAGAGAACAGCATCACTCGTCCTTCAACCCTGGGGCCCTCTGAAGCGAAAAGGGATGACCCCTAAACCTAGGAGACAAAACAGCTCCAAACCGTAAAGCCTAGACCCTAAACCCTAAAGGCCCTAAAGGTAGCCCCGAGAGCCAAAGCCGTCAAGGACGCTCTTCGAGACAAGGGCCAGATCTGCATCTTGGATGTCGACGTGCAAGGAGCGTTGCTGCTTCATGCCGCGTGGATGTAGGGGTTCTGTTACAGTTCTGTTCATTTCCTGACGCGCCGAGAAACCCTAAACCCTAAACCTCATTTAGTCCTCGCGAGGCAGCTCCGACATGCGGGACAGTCGGGTGCATGTGCCTCCCCATCACAGCTCAGCTCCCTACGAGCGCCTGTGTCAGTTACAGATCCTTTGGGCTCCGGATAGGGTTCAGGCCCTTGGCGCCAGGATGCTCACGAACAACTTGTGTCAGAAGCTGCTTAGCTCGGCGCAGCTTTCGGAGGAGCACGTTTGATCAAGGAGGTTCACAACGAATTCAATTACTTGTGGCTCAGATGCAGACTGCAGGATCGGATCTGCAAGAGGTTATGATGAGTATTGCAAACGACCAAGCGGTCATGTAGTGATGTCCGCCCGAGGGTCTGCTAATTTAGGCTCTCGACATGATCCCCTTTCAGTGCTTTCTTGGGAGCTCAACAGCACAACGCTTGTTACAGTGGTTCATGATTGTGTCCACCGCCGCGGACACCATGACAGTCAAGATCATCGAAAGCAGCTGTACCACCACCACTGTCGATATCGTCAGCACCACCACCGGTGACATTGCCATGATGTTCATGATCATGATCTAAGACTTGTCATAATCTATTCCTTGAGCCTTCCACGCCGATGCGCCTGGCCGAGGTTTATTAGGCCACCGCACTTGCAAGCGTTGGAGGAGAGGCTCCGATCGAGAGGAACGGAGACAGAGGACTTTGATCTGCAACGAAGTGGGAGGTTCTGAGATTTGGGGTCCGCATGTTCGGGGTCCTTAGAACCATTATCCCGCGATGAAGAAGGGTTCTCCGGTACCGTCCCTTATGCCCCGCATGTTCTGCAAGTTCAAAGCTGCCTACAGTAGATTGGTGGTCGTTTTCCGACTCAGAGTCTGCGGTGCGAGCCCCGAGCCTCTCTTGGGCCCAAGCGGATCACCCAAAACCCTAAACCCTCACACCCCTAAACCCTGAAGCCATAAGATTTGAAACCCTGATGGCCAAAACCCGAAGAAACAAATGATAAGCTACACCCCAAAGCCTAAACATTAACCCTGAACCCTAAACCCGTATAAACCCTAAACCCTAAACCCCTATAAACCCTAAACCCTGTCCGGCAGTTTGGTGGAGGAGAAAATCCAGACTCGTCTCCGAAATGCCAAAGGCGCTCGGCCTGAGCGGCAGAGGGAAAAGGGTTTGCAAGAGTTTAGGGCTCTGGGTTTCGGGTTTAGGGTTCAGGGTTTCGGGTTTAGGGTTTTAGGGTTTCGGGTTTAGGGTTTTAAGGTTTAGGGTTTCGGGTTTAGGGTTTATAGGGTTTAGGGTTTAGGGTTTGCATGCATTATCTACTGCACTCGAGGCGAAATCGAGTTCTTCGAAAAGAACCAGGAGTTCTTCACCTCGGTGGTCGTCAATGACAATCTAGGCACATCGATCCAGCTCTACAATATGTCGGGTCGTTGCCCTAAGAACCGTGACCACGACAGAAATCATGCGAGTAAGAAGCAATACGAGTAGCTATACATACCCCAGCATAAGTTTGGTTGTTTTTGGAGTCCCGGTATGCAATTGCAACTGCAAAGCTACAACAGTTCATCAGCAAGTTTCCTCCACGGCCTTTCGAGTTCTTGCATTCCCGCTTGTGCGGGCGGGGCCTTTGTCCTCGCGGGGTATAGACATGAACGCATTTCGACGCCCAAGACGAATGGAAGCTTCTTCTTGATTAATTCTGCACTTCACAAACAAGGAGTAAACGGTATTGCTTAGGGAAACAATGGACAGACTCACGAGTTTGTGAACAAATAATTACCAATACTATTTTGGGGATTCCCTGTCATAAGTATAGTATAATACATCCCAGAACCCTGTTCCGATCATTAAGGCCCCTTTTTATCAGGGCTTTCGAGGCTGTTGAGTCTCTCTACAGAAATTTGCCTCCTGACTACCCCCCTAAACCCTAAACCCTAAACCCTAAACCCTAAACCCTAAACCCTAAACCCTACCCGTCAGATCCGATAAATCCTCAGGGTTTTCAACTGAAAAGCCAAGAGCCAGAGCCGGAAAGCCTGGGCTCAGCTCCTCGGTTTTAGGGCTTTAGGGTTTTAGGGTTTTAGGGTTTAGGATTTTAGGGCTTTAGGGTTTTAGGGTTTAGGGTCTTAGGGTAACCCTGCGGCATGTGGTGTCCGACAAAAGCCTCCGGATCCCCCCTCCGCAGAAACAGATAGAGACTCCCGGGCCCTCGAAGCCTCCTGGAACCCTAAATTCCTAAACCCCTCACGAAGCTACCCGTAGGCCCCTAAGTAGTTCCTGTTTATGGTTTATAATTTAGAATCCTATAAGGTAATCCCAAAAAGGAACTGTGTTCGTAGGGGCAGGCGGAAACGATCCCAAAAACAGAGAAGGAACCCAACAAACCTTATGTTTCGAACCCTAAAAGGCTCTAAGCAGCAAAAACCCGGAAGCCCAAACCGTAAGATCACAAAATTGAGTCCACAGCCCCCACGCCCTGCAACAGCCGCAGAAGAAACCATGACCTGGAGCCCTTGAACCTATCGAGATCCCTCAGAAAGCCCTAGCACCTAAGCCCTGCTGTGCTGCTAGAAAGAAGTAAACCATTGGGTGGCGTTCACTGCCCGTCCCAACGCTTTGGCCAACATGGCTTTCAGCCCAGAGGGAGAGCGGCCGAGAGATAAGGGGCGATAGCAAAGAAAAGCAGCAGCGCCTGAGCCCCCATGAAGCCCAACACAACACACCGCCAACGCCCTACAGTCTCGAAAGCTGTAAGAAGGCGCTGCCACCTCGCAGCTCCTGGGTCTGATGAGGAAATGGTATCCCGAGCTGGCCGGGCGCTTTGAAAGGGATTGGGGCTTCAGGTTTGCGAGTCAGAAGGCTGTGGCGATCAATCTTCCGTAGGTGTAGGTGTGTGTGTGTGTGTGCGTTTTCTGTGCAAATGCAGGGCATTGATGTCTATGAATATCCGATACCTTAATCACTACAAGCACTACAAACCAGCTTCCCTTGCATTCGTGGAGTCCGTGAGACATCCCTCCTCAACAACCCGTTTCTCCGATAGAGGGCCAGCTTCCTCAACTTAACCGTGTTTGTCCGTATATTTTATAGTATATATTATAGTATATGTTATAGTATATATTATAGTATATATATATATTATAGTAGATGCTATAGTCTATATTATAGTATATATTATAGTATATTATAGTATAATTTATAGTATATTTTATAGTCTATATCATAATATTTATATATATATATTATAGTATATATTATAGTATAGTATATATTGTAGTATGTATTATAGTATATATTATAGTATAGTCGTAAGCCCTAGCCCGGAGGAGGCTTGAAGACGGCGGGAAGCCGGAGCAGTGCTTTCTGCGCCTCTGCAGTTTATCTCCAGACACTTGTAGCTTGCCAAAGTCTCTATTTTAATGAGATATGTGGGTCGCCAGAATAATGTGCTTGAGAGCTGCGCTCCTCTTTCCGGTGGCGCTCGCTCGTCGAGCATGGTTTACCCAGAGTGGAAGGGAAATCGGGGTGGCTGAACCTCATATGGATGAGTCGCTGGTGGATCCTGACGCTGAGTCACCCCAGCCTGTGAAACAGAGCAAGTGGAGGAGATTCGTGAAGCACTTCAAGGGCGCTTACGAGCCGGATCCGGTGATTAGCTTCTCGGGGAACCCCTACAACTATATCGGCTTCTTTCGCGCGTCCTGGACGGCTCTTCCCTTATCCATGTATCAGGGTGCTCTCCAGATCTCGGGACCACTCTATAGGATCATCAAGCTGTTGGAATCAAGAGAGCTGCCCATTTCTTGTCCCACACTGTGGGCAGACAGAGGCTTCCATCTCTACCTCTCTGTTACAAAGCCGCAGGAAAGAATCTCTTCAGCCCTTACCCATGCTGCCGTGAAAGTGGTAACGCTTGGCAGCCTTCCGTCGTTTTTAGCACAGGTCTTGGGACACAACGCTCAACATGCCAAACATGCACTGGAGAATGTCCATGGCACAATGGAACAGTCCGATGCTGCTTATGAGGTCGGGCAAGAGGCAATCGAAGAGCCGGGCATCAATGCCACGAGAACTCTATTCCAGAGGATTCTGCACAAGTTCCACCAGTCAAAGTTGCTGGTCCAGAGAGTGATGGTCGAGAAGCGAATCGTAACGTTGATGCTTGGGCCGAAACTTGTTGACGGGTATTATAATCTGGAGATGAGTTGTGCAAGAGTCTCCGATAACGGAAGGGCTTTGGTTCACTTCTCGAATTCCAGGGGGGAAAAGGTGCCGGTGACAACGCTGCATTTGGCAGTCTATATCCTTGCTGTGGCATGAATATGTTTCGCCACTTCCTAATCCGCCGCCGCAGTGGTTTCACCCTTGCAGCTGCTCGCAAAGCGCAAAAGGCACTGGTCATTCAACTATCCGCGAATTTGTGAAGAAGCCGAAGGTCAAATGAATAGTGATACTGGGACCGACACTGTCGGAGTCTTGTAAGTCCTCCGAGACGATGTCCGGCTAATTGGATGGATGCGTTTATCAGATAATCGAACACCTGATACGCACATGTGTGTGCACGTGCACACACACACGCACGCACACACATCTTTTGCTCCCATGCTGTTAAGAAGCTGTAGCCTTTCTGTTTGTTTTCGGTACTGGATTTTCTACGTTCTTCTACATGAAGTGGAGCCCCAAAACCCCGAACTCCAGTATTTAGGCTTGAGGAATTGAAATCTGAGTCGTGGCACTTAGGGCTTTGCGGCTTGAAGGGATCTCGGAGATGAGGGCCTTGGGCTAGGGGTTCATGATTCTATGAAGAAAGTACCTGTGAAGAAATAAGAATATCAACAAGAGCACCAGAAATAATAGTAGTCGTAATAGCAAATGTACTTAACAAAAGACGGTCATCATCATCATCATCGTATTACCAATACTGTTAGCAGGAATAGGAATAGTAACAATAATGAGGAGAAAAAGTAATAATAATGGGAATACCAGGAGTCTTAATAATAATAATAATACAACTTTTGGGGTTGTGGAGCTCGTCGGGATTTGTTGAGAGTCTCATGAAGTTTTGGCAATCTATCGCCTCGTCGCCTATGGCACAACCCCAAAGCCCCCAAAAACAAAGGCATGTTTTGGGTTTTGGGTTTTGTTTCTAGGGTTTAAGGTTTAGGACCAGTTTAGGAGGCATGTTGGGGGGCAGTAACGAGTTTTTGCCGGAGTTGCTGTAAGGGTGATGATATCCATACAGAACTGGCCTCCTCAGGCCGCAGCAGAGGTGCAGCTTGAGAATGCCCCTGCAACAGGAGGCTTGGGATCAGCGCATGCGTAGTAGAAATCTGAATCCTAGACCCTCCAGTGCTTTCTCACAGAGTTCTCGACATGAGGCAATAACGATGCTCACAGGGGCTTAGACGGTTTGCACTCTCCAACACCGGAAGCCGAAGATTTTGAGCATCAAAGGGGACAGCAGTGTTTAGAAGCACAAGCGAGCCGACACCAACCCTGGTGTTCATAGAGTTCCAGATAGGAAAGACGGTTGCTGAGATGCTCGCACGGCAGGCAAAGCTGGAGCGTATCAATCAACGTATTCCGGGGAAAGATTCTTTTCAGGTCAGCCGCTGTCTGGACACATGGACGACTTTAGCACAGCAAGTTGGCCATGGAAAAATGCATGGCCAGCGGTGCAAGCGGGATGCACGTAGTACCGCTCTCACGGAACCAAGGCTCGCCTCGGCGGAGGACCATCTTGATTCTGATCTGCCATGTGGGAGTTTCCGAAACTAAAGGGTACCTTATTTTTGGGCTCCTCATAATAAGGATCCACTAAGTTAGGGTACTATATTAGGGTCCCCTATTTTCGGAAACCCCCATGTGTAGTTAAAGTAAGAGCGGAATTTCCCAGATGTGCTATTGACTGGGAACTGAAGGCCGAGGAGTATCCGTGCAGCTTTTTCTTGTCTGCATGCAGTAACTGTACCAGCTCATTCCAAACGAGCGACTTTGCAATGAGGTTGCTAGTTTCGCTCTACTTGGTAATTGCTGAGCCATACTGTACCTAAGTTATCATGGTCGTAAACCAGCCGTTAGGCAGTGACCTTCATGCAAAGAAACATGATCTCACAGGTTCAAAATTTTTGGCCAGACGAGAGTAAGTGGCGGTAACCAAAAGACCTTCATTTCATACAAGCTAAACTTGCAAAGAAGGCCGGATCATCAGGTGGGTGTGGTCGAAGTAGAAGGACATGTGCTAACGCAGCTGCATCTTTGTGCAGCAGGATTCCTTTAGAGACAGCCGAGAAGCACGAGTAGCCGTCGCAGCCCGAAGCAAACCCCGACCTGTGCCTGAGCTCCGAATCCGTAATATAGCGGCCTTAAACAAATCAGGATAGATAGGATTTGGGGTGAATTCCGCCATAGCATATGAGAGACATTGAGGGACCATAAGGGAATTTATTACTGCTAATTCGGCCCCGAATCTTAGACTCTAAACCCTAAAATCCCTAAGCCCTAACCCTGAAACCCTAAGCCGGTGACCGACGCCTTGAGACTTTCGATGTCGAACCGCCACAGGCATTGCCGAGGCGCTGAGGCCAGCGACCTCCTGTGAGATGAATTTCAACTGGCATTTGGGTTTATAGAAATTGTAAAGGATTTGAGTGCCAATACGCTTCGACCGAAAGTTTTGACCGAAACGTTTCTTTTTGCAAACTTGGTTATGGGAACTGGTGGACCAGGGGCTGGGCTGCGGCATGCTGCGGCTATGGTCTGGGGATCCGTGGGCCTGGTGAGCTCCCGCCGTGGGGCAGTGAGCACGAAGGGGCCGGGGGGGAGGTCCAGCAGGATGGATTGTGTCCGCTGGGCACTGCGCCTCGAGAGAGCGAGTCCTCGAGTACCCACGACAGTTTCTCGGACCGCGACTACCCAGGAACAGTTTTTCAGACCGCGACTGCTTGGGGAGGAGGGCCGGGCCGGGCCGGGCCGG
>CAJNJA010019495.1:0-10217 GCA_905231915.1 Symbiodinium necroappetens
GGGGGGGGGGGGGGGGGGTGCAAGCCCTAAACCCTAAGCCCCCGACTGGGTCGGTATCATAGGATCCTACGATTTGGCGTCTTTATTTATGAGGGTCCCAGTTGGAGGTTCAGTGGCAAGCAAATGGCCAAAATAGTTTCAACAGGACGGGTTAGTCCTAAAGCATGTCACGACTGGCACCTCCAAGTGCCTTCTTGCTTCTACAAACCCTAAACCTGTACGCTGAATCCGCACATGGTCGCACCAGGATGTGATTATCAAACCTCGAACCCTGAAGCAAGAGGGTGCACTAGGATTCAAGGTTAAGGGTTCAGGGTCAAAGTTCTGGGCCTGTTGAGGGTTTAACTTCCTGCCGGCCTGGGACTGCCCAGAAGCTGCGAGAAACGATCCCAAAGAAAAAGCTGGAAGGAATGCACATTTCAATGTGCGCGGGTTCGGCTCACAGTTCCTGTCCCCCAAACCATGCCTTATCGTTCAAAAGGGACTAGAATCTGGAATGGACCGCTAAAGCTAGCTGTGTTAAGGGCTCGCTCCACATCAACCAAAGCACAGCACCCTAAACCCTAAACCCGCAACAAGAAAGACGGAACTCGCAGTCCCAAGGCCTAATCCCCCGAAACCGCTAGTTCCTGAACCATCGCCCCCAAAACTCAGAAACCCTAGAAGCCCTAGTCCTCAACCCAACTCCTCGAACCCTGCTCCCCTTCAAATCCGAAACCCCCTTCAAATCCGAAGCTAAACGAAAAAAATCGGAGGCAAAGCCGCCGCCGACGTAGCATACAGCTCCCGGGGTACCGCCGAGGCTGGGATCAGCGACTGGGAGGCGATTTGCAAAAGGCCGACCTGGGCGTTCACACGCCGGTTTCGGCTTTGAGGGTTTAGGGCTNNTTAGGGCTTAGGGCTTTAGGGGTTTTAGGATGTTTAGGGCTTTGGGCTTTAGGGCTTTAGGGTTTTTAGGGTGTTAAGGGCTTGGGGCTTTTAGGGGATGTTCACTTCGAGGGTTTAGGGAAGTCCTAGAGATTGCGGGGTGAGGCTATGATTTCCGGCTTCGGAATTCAGGATTTGCGGGATCTTAAGGGGTTTGGAACTTTTTACGGGGGTTTGGCCATGAAATGAGGTGGGAAAACCGTGTCCTCTATGGCACGTGACATGGACGCCCACCAAGGAATCGAGAGCCCCAGCAAGGCTAGGCCGCCTCCCCGGCGCTGGAGTTTAGAGGGTTTCAGGTCTTTCCGGCAGCCAGAACCCCCTAGGCCCTAAGGGCCCTTACAGAGGCATGCGCTTGCAAGCAGCCTATGCTATACCCTCACTGCAAAACCATGGGATCAGGGTGCGTAAATGCATTCTCTTGTTTGAACGGGCTTGTAAAAACAAACAGGTGACGGGGTCTGTGGCCTTGCAGGTGCTTAGAACCTACATACCTGTAAAGCGGAAGAGTAGCCAAGCTTGTACTTGAGTTCGAAACAGAGGTTGGAACCACTAAGTATGGTACGAATAGTGAAGCCTCCGGTTGCAGACAATTTTGGATTTCGGCCGCACTGTACAGGGCGTATTTGTCTAGAATGATGTGCTATGAGATACAAAGGTACCCTGAATGATAGTGCTGAACATACTACCACAGCCGCTGTTTTCCGAGCACTGTTGTCGGTGTTCAAGCAGAATCCCGTCAAGTTTTCTGAATTGTGCAAATTCTCCCCCCGAATCCTCAAAAACAAAACCTTAAGCCCCAAACCCTGAACCCGAAAAACCCGAAAAACCCTAAACCGTCCCGAAAGCCAAGGCCCAAACCCTCCCCACACCGAAAAGATTTTGAGCCTACACCTCACTCAAGGAGAGCCTTTGATCACTCCAAGACAACCCATGAGTAGACCCTTCGAAATCCAGTGAAAGCTCGGTGCCGAACGGGTTTGGAGTTTTAGGGGTTTAAGTGTCTAGAGCTTTAGGGTTTATATAAGGGGTATTTAGAGTTTTAGGGTTCAGGGCAATTCAAGTCTCATAGAAAAATTAGAATTGGAAGTTCCCTCCAGAAACCTAAACCCTGAATTTTAAACCCTAAACCAAGCCCCTGAAACCCTAAACCCTGAACCCTAAACCAAGCCCCTGAAACCCATAACTTTCATACGAAAGCGAAGTCGCGTATGCCATGAGCATCGCCACCTCGGATGCGTGGAAGCCAAAAGGCTCCATTGCAAACCTGGGCTTAGGACGTACGGGTTTTGTGTTTCGGGTTTTGAGCCCTTTTTTGAAATAGGGTTTAACCTGTTGAGGCTTAAACCCGAATTTAGGGTTTAGGGTTTAGGGTGAGCGGTTTAGCACGTCGGGTTTAGGGTTTAGGGCTTAGTGAAGTTACTTCTAAGTAGGGTTTCAACTGCGGTGACAGAGGCTCAGGATGGGCCAGTTGTCATCCAAATCAAGCAGATGAACCTTCAAGTGACGAGGGCTAAATACTTAAAGGATCATGGGATTTAGTAGTGCTAAACCCTAAACTGCCTCCGTTTGGGGCTTGGGGTTTAGGGCTCCTCCCTTCTGCTCCCAGCTGGGTGCAGGGTTTAGAGTTTAGGGCTTACTTTTTACGATTTAGGGTTTAGGGTGCATACAAACCTTGACACCTAAACTTTCTCCGTTCCCCAGGGTCGGCCAACCTGGCCCGAATGTGCCAAACCCTCCCCCCAAAAAACCTCCAAACTTCAAAGCTGAAGACCCTAAACCCTAAACCCTAAACCCCAAATACCTAACCCTACGGTCCAAAAAAGTCTTACACGACCGGGTCCTTGGGCCCAGAAGCCTTGAAACATGAGTCCTTAAAGCCTTAAACCCAAAATGCTACACCCAATCCTCGTGGTATGCCTTATAGAACCCTTATAGTACGGTTTATAGAACCCTTGTAGAACCCTTATAGTACCCTTCAAAGAACCCCTTCTACTACCCCCTATAGAACCCTTAAAGGCCTCCCCGTGTAGAACCCTTGAAGAAACCCTTTAAAAGCCTCACTGGACCTAGCAGACCAGGTGCTGCTGAAGCATGAAGCAAACGCTGCCCGCAGAGCTGGCAAGGACGACTTTGAAGCCCAGGACGGAGAGAACACCTAGGGTCTATATGTTCTAGGGTTGCGAGTCCGGGTCTATACGGTCTAGAGTTTAAGCTTTAGGGTTCAGGGAGAACACCTTGGGCCTTGGGTCTATGCGGTCTAGGGTTTCGAGTTTAGGGTTCAGAAAACACGTAGGGTCTATGAGGTCTAGGGTTTCGAGCTTAGGGTTCAGAGAACGCGCAGGGTCTATACAGCCTAGTTTAGGGTTTAGCGACAGAGAGAGCACCTTGGCTCTATACGGTCTAGGTTCCTTTTTTGAGTTTCGGGTGTAGGGACAGAGAGAACACCTTGGGTCTATACAGTCTAGGGTAGTTGAGTTTAGGCTTTAGAGAACACCTCGGGCCTGTACGGTCTAGGGCTTAGGGCTTAAGGAGAACACCTTGGGTTTATACGGTCTAGGGTTTAGAGTTTAGGGTTGAGAGAACACCGTGGGTCTTGGAATTGTCAATGGGTTTAGAAAGTTCTGTGGCTTGGGTATCATGCGCAGGTATGGCTAGAGCTTTATGCAGTCCACTTGCACCTCGACTGAAGACCGTGGCGATTACCGTAGAATGACCTCAATGCCAAAAAGGCGATGTTTAGATAAAACATCTGAAACCATAAGCCTTGAATCCCCCTCAACCCCTAAACCCTGAACCCTAAGCCCTAAATCCTAAACCCTAAACCCTAAGCCCTAAACCCTAAACCCCTCAAACCCGAAACCCCTTGAACTCCGAAACGCATGGACGGGCAACCCGGGCGAGGCAAGATGTCCAGGAGCTGCGCCGAAGCTGGAGCAGACGGTGTGGGGGCCGTGGGGGCCTGAGGAACCAATGTTTTTAGTGTTTTAGTGTTTGGGGTTCAGGGTTTAGTCGTTGTAGGGTTTAGGGGTTTAGGAATATAATTTGGAGGTACCTTTGATTGCATGACTTTTTTACTCAGAACGGCTTGAGCTGCACAGCATCAGTGGTACTGTAGTACGCCTTCGAAGTGAGATCTTCATGCCACACTCACGATTCCAAGTTGTAGAGTTTTGGCCTGGAAGCACAGGGTTTGCACATTCCGTGGACGCTAGAACAAATCATGCAATCTACACGACGGCTTTCAACAAGGGGAAGCACAACCGCACCAAGAACTAAAACTGCCCTTATGCTCCCCGCCGGGTGTTTCCTTGCGGTCCTTCGTCGTTTTTGCTCCGACGAATGAACGCTGAACCTCCAAAGCACTCAAAACCGAAACTCCCAAACCCCAAACCCGAGCCGGTACAAACCCTACACCCCCAAATCCTCAACGCATAAACCCTCAACCCCTAAGGAGTCCTGAAAAAAGAGCCCTGCTGGTAGAGCCCTTGGGGCCGGAGAGAACCCCCGTCCTTGCCAAACAAACCTTCGAACCCATTACTGTCGATGATTGAAATCCTGCGTTACCTTAAGGACCCTAAACTATGGGACTTATGGTGCTGTATTCCTTATTATGGGTAATGCAGGATTCATATCATCAACTGTATTAAACCCCAAGCCCAGCTTTTGAGTGGTCCTGAATCCTCAAAACCTTGAACCCCGTGGGCCTGCAACTAAAGGAGTTAAAACAAAAAACTATAGGATGTCTTAAAGTAACTTTTTGAAAAAGCTAAACATTAAACCCTACCTGTATCGGGGAAGAAGCCCCAAAATTGGAGGCCTCGGTCTCCTCCTCCGGGTACATCAGCGCTGCGGCCCCGACGACCGCAAGTTCCAGGCCCGAGGCGAGGAGGGCGATGTGTTTGGGCACGAGAAACCTTGGATTTAAGGTGGTTTTGGGAGTTGTTGGGCTTCTGGCTTTAGGGTTTAGGATTTAGAGCCTGGGGTAGAGGGTTTAGGAATTAGGGCTGTGAGTTTTAGGGCGCGGGGTTTAGGGCCAGGGGTAGAAGGTTTGGGAACTGGGGCTGTCAGTTTTAGGGCTTAGGGCTTGGAGTTTCGGGTTTACGGTCTAGTCTATGGTTTAGCGTGTGGGGATTGTAAGGTTTAGGGCTTAGGGTTTAGGATTTGGCTGAGGGTTTAGGTTGTTGGGTTTAGGGCTTTGGGGTTTACTCCTATTTAGTATGAGCTACAGCAAATGCCGCAAAGCAGGGTTTACGAAGCTTCAGGCTGTAAGATTTCGCATGTCAGGATGGGGCTTCAAGGCTGGAGGCCTTCATGCTTCATGGCTGTAAAGCCAAGGGGTTTGTTAAATTACAGTGCACCGGCTCTTTTTTGGAGGAGGTTGAGCAAATTTAAGGCTTAGGGTTTAGGGCTTATGGGCGCTTTGGGTTCTGAACTTCAGGTAGGAGTGTTGACAATGTGGTTTCGGGCCGAGCTACGTAGTTTCAACCGCTGTTTACGGTAGCGCTTCAGACTGCCCCAAACCCCAAAGCCCTTAGGAATAGTTCTCAAAATGATTCGGGCTTCGTCTAGTGATTTACGGAGCAAGGCTCAAGTAAGGGTTGATGGGCAATCTGGGCAGTTGCAAGTTTGGACTGTACGTTGTGTGGGCTTTGGGGCTGGAGCATTAACGCTTTGGTAGTTGATGCTTCTTTGTCAGGTCTAGAACTCAAGGTCGTATCTGCGGCCATAACTGCGAATTTAGCTGATTCGAACCATAGCCATAAGTTAAGGCACTGCAACCTTGCTGAACTACTCGTGGGTCTTCAATCAAATCTCCCGACCCTCCTCAATCCCTCGATTACACATCCGAAACCCTGAAACCTCGTCCCCAGCAAAACCCGAAACCCAAGCCCCTGCAAGCCTTACAGTAGTAATACTTGTTTTGTATTTGCATTCTAATTGTATTTAGAGTGTTACTATAGATGGTTTATAACATTCTTACCTTTTTTCAAACATATAAACTCATAATATAGTGACCTAAATAATTACCTATGTTATTTGGGGGGCACTTTATTATAATTATGGCATGGCCCCTACATTACGCCCTAAGTACAACCCCAAAGCCCCAAGCCCAAACCCTCGTAGCAGATTTAAATCGCGGAATCAAATCGCCGCCAGCACAAATCACTTCATGTTTGCTCTTCTTCAAAGGTTGGGAACGCAAATCGCGCGATCTGGGGTTCAAGTGCCAAATCGCTGCTTGTGCTGCTTTCCATCAGAATTCGTGAGAAATCGGTTCAGTGAATGACGACCTCAAATAGCTTGGAAAGTTTTCAGTTGTCTGGAAATTCAGGTTTGGGGAGCCATACGGAGGACTTTAGTTATATTAAGACCAAGAGCACCGCCTACAGACAAGCCGTACCCTCTGGGACTTTTTGCTGAGGATGCGAACGAAACGTGGCTCCAGAGTGGCGAGCGCAGTTGCAGTCACCCCGCGAAGATGCAGGGGCAGCATGAGGTCTGAAGAGTCCACCTCATGGCCTGCAGTGCGAAGCTCTGCCAAGATGTTTTCGGGAATCTTGGCTTCCTTCTCAACTTGCTCTCCGTCTTCTGTTGAAAGAGACTTTCTCTTCTTCGGCGCCACCACTCTGAGCCAAATGCTCTGCCAACGCTCTTGATCCTCATTCCAATTACCCAAGATCTGGCCCCACTTCATGGTTGCGTTTGGAAAGCTTCTAGAGGTGGTAAAGTCGCAACGACGGCCGGACCTCCGGCAGAAGACGTCGTAACCCAGCTCCACTCCAGTCGAGGATAGGAAGCTTGATGGCTGTCGGGGTCCAAAGCAGTGGAGCTGCTCGAGTGATTTTTGAAGAACCCCTGAAAATCACTTAGCTTCCCTTTTAAGACCCCCTTTTAAGCCCGCTAAAAGGCCGGCCCTCCTTGAGCCCCCATCGGTCATTTCAAGATCGGTGGCTCCTGCTCTACACCTTTCGTACATATCCATCCCAGTCGCGCGATTCGGGCTTCCCCACGACGCTGCGATTTGAAATCCTGCGATTCTAACATCTAACACCTCTACTCGCACCAACCATAAACCCTAAACCCTGAACCTACTAACGTTGTACTCATACTACTATCCATCTCATCTCCGAAGTTGGCGGGGAACTTCGAAGCTCCCACGACGAGGCCGCTGCCAGCCAGGAAGCCAATGCCGTAAAGCCTCACGTAAGGGGGAGCTTAGGTTTTAGGGCTTAAGGGTTTAAGGGCTTAAGGGTTTAGAGTCTAGAGTCCAGGGTTTAAGGGGCTTAGGGTCTTTAGGGTTTAGGGTTGAGGACGGAGGCTCCTTTTTGGGGTTTAAGGCTTTATAGGGCTGCAGTTACTGCCCCCATACAGTAACAGTCGATAATAAGGCTACTATTAAGAGCCTTATATATATATATTATGAGTATTACCCAACTGCTACTGAGTGGCGGCATCCAAGCTTTCTGCATTTCGGAACTTGCAACGAAGACTACGGCGCGAGACTTTCCGATGCGAGGCATCAACTGTAAAGCGTTGGGCTTCTTGCCAAAGTTGCGGGAGGGCTGGCGAGCCTTTCTTGCATATATATGTATACATACATACATACATATATATATATATATGCATGTCATATATATATATATAGATATACATATATATATATAGATACAGGTGTATATATAAATATACATACACATTTATCTGTGTGCGCGCTTGCCTGTATATATGAACCCAAAACCTGCTTCCACTACTAGCCCGATCGAGGAACGCGCCGACACGGCCCAGTGCTGCGGCTCTCTGGTCGTCCTCCGAGTTGAGCGTCGCCACCTCCGGGCTTTAGGGTTTGAGGCTTTTAGGGCTTGGGGTTTAGGGTTTAGGGTTTTAGGGCTTGGGGTTTGGGGCTCGGGGAAGTATGTTTATGGTTTGTTTATGGTTTAAAGACTCCGGTGCCCGTAGCCAGTAAGTATGCTGTAGATGATGTTAAAGGCTACCAGTTCAAGAATATATTCTCATTTAAAGGGTAGTGGCTTCTTTGGGTTGAGTTTGCTGCGACCTTACGGATGGTTGAAGGATAGAGATTAAGATGCCAGGTTCATCATGGATTTAGGTGAGGGAACAAGTTTGCATGTGGTTGACTTGAAGGAGCAGGACTCCTTGTTCCTCAAGGCTTCGTGCCCATCAACAGGAACAAAAAAAGAAGAAGAGACACTTTAGGCAAAGGCACTACTGTGATTCCGGACAGGCGGAAGCACATCGGGGCAAAGCCAGAAAAGATCTGGCGAACGCTGAAGCCGAGAATCCTATGGTTCCTTCATCATCTAATTGTAGTACAATCTACAATGTACCTGATACCTCTTCAAAACCCTCAGCCCTAAACCCTAAAATGGCCCTAAAAGCAAACCTCCAAGGCACAGCTTAAAGATTGCCTTTTGGGTTCCCCTAAACCCTAAACCCTGGGTACTGGCCCCCATGCAGTAACGGGCCTCATATATCCATATTATGAATATTACCCAACTGTTACTGGGTGGGGGCAGTATCCCACCTAAACCCTAAGCCCTAAGCCCTAAACCCTAAACCCTAAACCCTAAGGTTAAGACCTTCAAAAACAGAAATCTTGCGGGCACCGGCCCAGCTTTCTTCATGCCGGAAGCGTGCACAGCCATGGGTCGAACATCGGTCGAGTATAATCTAATCTAAGCAAAGAAGAACGGTTCTAGGTTTGGGGTTTAGTTGAGTGTTTAGGGTTCTGTGCAGGGCGCAGGGGTTTATAGAAGCCGTGACAGACCCTCAAACCCTGAACGAAAGGCTCTCAACCACATTTTCGCAAAGACTCGCCCCGGAAACAACAGCTCTGCGCAGCAGACATTTCACGGACGAAGGGACGCTCCAGCAATAAACGCCAACCAAACAACATGTGCGCTTTGAGGGCTTCGGCTTGTGGTATGTGTTAAACCCTGCAGATATCCCAACTGCTGTTGAGCCGCATGCAGTGTGACCTGGAACGCGTGCATCAATGCAGCCGGGAGGGCGGAGAGATACCTTGGGCGGCCCCCGGGAAGTTTGAGCAATCCAGGTTCAGGAAGGTGGTAAAATAGGAGCCTCAATGCTTGGAATAGGGTTTTGCGTCATAGTATACTCTAGTTTTAGCGAGGAACCCCCAAAATATTGCGTGACATGGTCCGAGAATGGGGGGGGGGTGGGCGGAAACCATAGAAGATACGGTGTCAAAGTGTTGAGTCAGCTCTGGAGCCCTCTACGCCCTGAGGCTTCAGGGTACAGGGTATAGGATTTTCCGGCGCTACGAAAGCCCGATGGAAACCCTGCAAGGTCAAAAAAGCCCTGGAAGCCATGAAGGCATATGAGATGCTATGAAACCCTATAAGCCCGACAGCGTGTGAACCCTACAGACTCCAAAAGCCTCTTTAGACCCCAAAATCCCGAGAGAAACCCTAAACCCCAAACCCTAAACCCCTAGACCCTAAACCCTAAAACCCTGAACCACAAAGCGTAAAACTCCAAACCCTAAACCTTAAACCCCCAACCCCAAATAGAGAGCAAAGGACATCGACCTAAGGTTGGTCGCGGAGGCAACGAGGAAAAACTTCGAGGCACTCGCAGCGTGCGCCAACATCAGGGCCACCTCGCGGCGATGATTTTGGGGTTTAGGGCTTAGGGCTTGGGATTTAAGGCTTACTTAGGGCTGGCTTAGGGTTTAGGGTTTAGGATTTAGACCTCACTTTGGGTTTAGGGTTTGGGGTTTCGGGCCAAAGCGGGGTTTTGGGCTGAGGGGCTTTGTCAGGGCTACCAGAAAGAGCACAGTATCAGGTTGTTACGGGTTTTCGGGTTCAGGGCTGAAGGGTTCCACAAGGGAACCTATCCTTTTCACACAGAGCTCGAAGTAATTCAAAGATAATATAGGGGCCTTAAGAATTAGAATAGGGTTTGCGGGTATCGTGTACTATAATGATAATAAAGAACCCCCAAAGCTGTATTCTAATTTTTAAGGCCCCTACATCAAAACTCCAGCAAGGGCTGCTTTCGGGCTCCGAGCTAGGTCCTGGCCTAGAAGGCAAAGCCTAAGCCCAAAACCCTCAAGCCCCACATCGTTGACCGATGAAGCCTTAGGATCCCTAAACCCTAAACCCTCAACTCCAAACCCTCAGCCCCAAACCCTAAACCCCTAGACCCCAAACCCTAAGTACTAAGCCCTAAACCCTCAACCCCAAACCCTAAACCCTCAACCCTAAACCCTCAGCCCTCAACCCTAAACCCCAAACCCTCAGCCC
>CAJNJA010019496.1:0-10217 GCA_905231915.1 Symbiodinium necroappetens
GCTGCTACTGCTACTACTGCTACTACTGCTACTACTGCTACTACTACTACTACTACTACTACTACTCCTGCTACTACTACTACTACGACTACTACTACTACTACTACTCCTCCTCCTCCTGCTGCTGCTACTACTACGACGACGACGACTGCTACTCCACAACGACGACGACGACCACGACGACGACCACAACCACGACCACGACCACGATCACGACCACGACCACGACCACGACCACGACGACGACCACGACGACGACCACGACAAACAACAGCAACGACGACACCAACAGCAACAACAACAACAACACCAACAGCAGCACCACCAGTAGCAGCAACAAAAACGATAATACCACCACAAGCAGCATCACGACAACCACATCAACAACAGAAACAACAACAACAAGAACAATAACAAGAGCCAAGGCTAAAGAGCGACAGCACAACAGGGCGCAAGTCATTATGTGAATGACGACCAGGACAAGAGCAACCTACGCTGCCCCTTCACCAACAAGCCTCACACCCTGGTGCAAAGCAGCTCAAGTCTTGAGGTCCCACTGCCCACACGAGCCCTGGAATCGTATACATTTCCGAAGCTGTGGAAACTTCATACTGCAGGGTGTCGAAACTTCGACAGTTTCGGCAACAAGAGTCCGAGCAGCGGGCAGTAGTGCAACAGTCTGAAGAAGTATAACTACGGACACTGACGGTGATGACGAGGATCAGAAACGCATAAGCCATGGTCATCACCAGCCTCAACTGCATAAACGTCGCCCTTATCACCGCCATCGTCAGCCGTAGGAACCCTATACCCTAAACCGAACTCCTCTCGTTGTCTGACGTCAAGGGCTCCTCGAGGAGGTTCTGGCCAAGGGTTTGGTGCCCGATGCTGCCTCTGGGGCCTTACCGATTTAGAGTTTAGGGTTCAGGGCTTAAGGTTTAGGGTTTAGGGTTTAGGAGGAGAGTGGTCTAAGGCTCTTCATTGGATTAGGGTTTAGGCGACGGGCTACAGGGCTTTGGCCCAAGGGGCTGGGATGTTTCTTGGATTTGGGTGTCAGGCGTTCGGCGTTCTATGGTGCGATTCAATACTCGACGCCAAAATCGGTTTTAGGGGTGTCGGGTTCAGGAATGGGGATTGCTTTAGGGGCCCCAAGCCACAGAAAGATAAACGCAGCGAAACCAGCAACTTCATAAGCATTTTGTCTTCGAAAGCTCATTTGCAGGTGCTTCGTTGGGCTCCTGTTGTTTGGACTGCAGTTTTGGAGCTACACTAAACTTACTAAACCCTAAACCTGAAGCCGTAAAACGAATGCCACTTGTCCACTGCATTCGGCTATTTTAGAGAGAAAAGAGCTTGTCTGCGCAAACCTCAACCCCAACAGCTTCCCGAGGTGTGGTGCACGGTTTAGGGGAGTTTAGGATTTTGGCGTTTTTTGAGGATTAGGGGATTTAGGATTTAGTGTGCAACAATATTAGGGTTTTACAACTACCATTCCAGGTAACTTACACTGGCTTCATCACGGCCCATGCCAGACAGGGAGATCCAGCCGCCTGGCGAGACTTCTGAGAATTCGAGTGCAGAGTAACGTAGACCACCGGTGAGAGAAACTTACTTTAAGGACCTGAAGATTCGGATTCTTATTGGAAGTGTCACCGGGGGTGGGGGGGGGAGGGGGGGTGGCTTGTTAATCAGAAGTCTACAGTATGCAGGGTTTACGGCTTTAGCGGCATGACAACGAGCGTCGGGAGTTCGTCAATCGAAAAAGGTGGGCACTCGGCAGTCTGATGTCAAGTCATGTCAAGATCGTCAACTCTTTGTGGTGGTCCATGCCGCCCAGCCCACCCAGTGTTTGATTTGCTGGGTGAGCTTGGGCAACAGCCCGTGTGAATTCCACCATACCATGAAGACTGCAAGCTAACCTTCCATTCTTTCCGGCAAATGTCGTATCCCCCCCCCAAGAAATTCGGCCAACTAGCGAGTCTTGTCTGTGAAGTAGGTGGCATGGTGTGTAGGCACAGCAGCATCAGAGAGTCTGGGGCAGGTTGATGTTACACTGTTCCTGAGGTCTTGAGCCCAGGGGACGAAATACGAGTAACAAGCAACAATCTTATTGGCCTAGTTGTCGCATAATATGACCCAACTAAGGTCCCTATATTACCTCAGCCCATTATAGCTTCTGCTTCGTCGCCTTGGCCACGAACCATGTGAGAGAGAGAGAGAGAGCGCCAAGTCGAAGAACAACCAAGGAAGCCGACACAGACATGAGAAAGTTGAAGGAAGGAAAGAGACATGGATCCTATGTCGAAATCAACCCCCAAAGCCGTATTCTAGTTGTTAACACCGTTAGACTACTGTCTACTTTCCTGGAGTTCCCATATTTTCATTCCTTCCAGATCCTTCGGGCTCTTCATTGCAATCACAATGTCATATACAGAAAAACCCTGTTTAAGGCTCCTGTATCAATTTTACCGCCAAATACCTGCCATGGAGAAGGAGGCGGCAGAGCACTGGTTCTACGCGATGGTGGAGAAGGGCTGCTTGGCTTGGGCTTGGGTGCTGTTTCGGAGGTCTACATAACCTTAGAAGGGCATGATGACGGTGTTTATAAGGGGTTTACGAAGGATCTATAGATAGAATGCATGACAAGGAAAGGTCTAACAAGGCTGTTTTCCGAGCTCTTGAGATTTGGCGAACCCTGCCTTGATAATTATGAGCCCCTTGAGTGTTGCAAAATCTCGATTACCTTGCTACCCAGTAGTCCGCACCACTCAATGCCAAGGGGTGAGGCCTGATCGTTGTGCTTATGCGACCTGGCAAAGCAAAGAAACTTTGAGTTGGGTTCAGTCATGAAGGATTCAGGTAAATGGCGAGGTCTTAAGTTCAGGGTTAAGCACCTGAATAGAGATCTGAGATTCAGCGGCAATCTCTCCTTACAGCCAATATGTTACACTACTCTACTTTGCCCCCGCAACCTATTCTAGTATTCGAGGCTCCTATATTGGGGTCGAGCCACTGTAGGGCCATGAGCAGCACTGGGCTTACCGAGGAAGCCCAAATCCCCTCAAGTATGGCATGTATACATGTTATATATATATATATGTATATATATATGTATATATATATATGTATGTATGCTGATATGCATGTTTTTCGTGCTTACATTTAACCATTAAACCTTTTCTTTACACACATACACATGCACCTACTGTACAGCATGTTCAGAATCCCGCCGTAATTTAAGGAATGAGACGAGTTGTTTCTCAGAGTCCTGGTGTGCTGATCAGCTCAGCGGGCGCTTGCAGCTACATAAACCGAACTGTAGATGAGGCTTTCAGCAAATAAGGAACTCTAGTTTTCAATGCGGCCCTTCTTGCAAAACAGCTCAAGCAAGGTAGCACCGAAGCCAAAATGATTAGCACTGTCATTCTCTTTTCGTCCTCATTATATTCCTAGCAGCATTACCCCAAATCCTCATAGTATCCTGATAGTGGCCCGTACAGACACCGTTAAAGGAACCTGAAGGTATTAAGGCCTACATTGCCCCCCAATCTTCCGAAACCGCCAGATTCAGCAGCGGCTCACAGGACTACGGCTTAAGCGGGAGAACGTCATCATTAACACCTTTGTTTGGACGACAGCCATGACGGTTTCGTAGAGGTATAAAATGATGACTTGAAGCTCTAATCCTCGATGAAAGACAGAGAGCCCAGTACCCTTTAAGTAAGGCATATACCTTAAATCATAATATTAAGACCCTGTAATTTACGGGATATTCATTAATTAAGGTTTATTGGGCTCTCTGGCGGGTGCACCCTAAACCCCTAAACCCCTAGAGTCTAAACCCCGAAACCGCTAAACCCTAAACCCCTAAACCCTCTCTGGGTGCCGACGATTCCATGGCTAAGGAAGCGCTTCTCAGCGCCTGGGCGAAAAAAGGCAACTATCGGCGGGTAGAGGCAGGGAGAGACTTGGAACCCGAGAGGTTTCGATGACTTGGGTTTAGGGCTTAGGGCTTAAGAGTTTAGGGCTTAGAGTTTAGAGTTTAGGGCTTAGGGTTTAGAGTTTAGGGTTTAGAGTTTAGGGTTTAGAGTTTAGGGGTTCAGGGTCTGGCTAGACTTGAGTCATGAGTCCAGTAGAAGACAACGGGGCTTAGGGTTCAGAGTCTAGGGTTTAGGGTAGTGGGATTCAGAGTTCAGTGCTCTAGGCTTGCTAGAAATTTTTTTCGGGTGTCAGGATGTAGGAATCGTTTCGCAAAACCTTGTGCTTGAGCTGCATAACTTCATTTTTAGAGGGCTCTTCTTTAGAGGGCCCAACGTATTTTCTTGAAGTGAAGGGTACTGGAGTCTCATATGCACTTGGCTGCTCAGAGCCAGCAGGCACAAAGCAGTCCCATAGTATCGGTTGAGGGTTTAGGGATTATAATTAATTTGCCAGTGGGAAAGGAGTATAAGCTTCGCTCCGAACCTGCGTTCTATTGATTCTGGCCCCTGTTTCCTGCACCTAGTACTGACTCCCGACTTCCTGGCTGCCCATCTCGGCATCGCCTTCCATGTAGCTGGGTTCAGCTATCTCCTCCACAGAAACGAGTGATACTAGATTATGTTCTAGTCTCAGTATTGTAGGTTACCTGCCAGCATCACATCCGTTGGTTCGCGACTGGTCTCCAGCTTGGAAAGCCTCCTGAACTGCACAGATTCTGCGTGCACGGGGTAGCACGGTTTGTTTCGCACGGAGGAGTTTCTGGAGCACATGACGGAGGCTCGCCTGCTCGAGTGATGATCGAGCTAGAGCTAAAGCCAGCATGAACCACTCTTGTCACCACATTGCACTCGACGAACTCAACTTTAATCTGCAGGGGTCTTAGATATCTGACCTTGCGAGCCCAAATGTATCAATACGTAAGGAGCCCCTACATTACCCTCAGTTACAAGAGAGGGGCTCTTCAGCTTGGGGGTGTCGGTTTCCTGTGGTGATCAGGCCAACCTGGCTTCAGCCCTGCTGTAGGTGCTACGGTTGATGATATACATCCTGCACTACCCATAGTAAGGCATATACCGTCATATACCATAATTCCCATAGTTTAGGGTCCTTAAGGTAATGCAGGATTTCTCTATCATCAAAGGTAGGGCAGCTCCGGCGCCTGGTCTTGGATGCAGGTTTGCATAGACAGGGATCTGAAAACTACAGTTTGGTATTCTACTATTTTGGGAATCTACCCAGCTATTCAGGCTCCGTAGGTTAAGCTCAGTTAAGAGTTGCCTGCTTTCTCCTGCAATTCCTTAGCAGGACGCTCTGGCAATGGTTGTTTGTCAGCCCACACACCCGCTACTACCCACGATGGCCAGTATGGTACATACCATGGGCTTGGTATAGAAGACTGAAGAATCACCGATACTATTCCCTTGGGCCTTAGGGTTCCTAGTATACTTACATTACTGCAAGACGTGCCTTGAATCCTCAAGCAGCTGGCTGTCCAAAGCCCACGGCATACGCCAGAGTTTCGGGTTTCGGCCGTCTGAGCGCAGCGAGAGCCCAATTCTCTGGTCAGCATTTTGATGCAGGGACTATTTTTTAACTAATATAGGGTTTAGAGGTTGAAGGTTAGGATGTAGGGTTTAGGGTTGTGAGTCCCAGAAAATTCAACATGTAGAATAGGGTATCGGGCCATGGTGTAGACTTCTTTCTTCCGGAACCCTCAGGAGCATTCTTCTAGCTGGTAGTTCCCGTACATTTCTGTCTGGGTCGAAGGCCGCCTTTTCGCCGAATGTCATCAGCTACACTACTGCCATGGACGCCTGTGCATCTTGACATGAGCCCAGAGATCCCAATAACCTCTAAGTAAGGCATATACCGTAAATCAAAATATTAAGGCCCTAATTTAAGGTATATTCCGCAATTAAAGTGTATTGGGCTCTTGGGTGAGTATGCCACGAGTTTAGGGCTTGAAGGCTTTAGAGTTCCAGGGCAGGGCTTTACGGGTTAGGGGTGGGATTTAAGGGTTCAGGGCCGGGAGTTTCAATGGCTGTCTGTAAGGAGTTGAGCCAGAGTTTCAAGCTTGAAGTGGAGGCAGATAGCTTCCACGACTGTCAGTTGTGTGCCCAATCCTAATGTCCCAAACGCTAAGCCACCAAACCCTAAACTATTCTCCACCCGTCGAGCACCGCGACCGTGTCCCTCAAGGCGCAAATCGCGTGGCTCCTACAGCCCGCAACCCGAAGACATCAACCGCAGCTTCAAATCCCCAAAATATCATAGCCTGCACCCTCCATTGAAGACTTGAGGTCAAGGCCAAGCTTCCTTCCAGAGCCGAAGTTTGGTTTCGACATTTGCTGCAGCACCAAGGCGCCCCGGCGGAGAACTGTAGGAGGTGGGACTTCAGGCTTGGGCTTAGGTACATTGTGCATTCCATAGCAGCGGAAACCTTGTGCAGGATACAAGGGCATATCGAAGCAGAAAGCATTCGAAGACAGCGACTACGACTGTGTCTACTAGACATTGCTGCTACTCCAACTATGACTCCTACTACTACTGCGACTAGTGCTGCTGCTGCTATTGCTGCTGCGAGTGCTACTGCCGCTACTAAGCTACTACCGCCGCTGCCGCTGCTGCTGCTGGCTGCCGCTACTCCTACTCACTCCACTTCGACTTTACTCCAACGTCTACTCCTTCTCCTACTGCTGGTGCTGCTGCTACTCATGCTGCTGACGCTGCTACCGCTACTGCTACTTTTGCTTCTACGCCGATGACGACGACCACCGCCACCACCACCACCACCACCACCACGACCACGTCGACGACGACGACTACTACTACTCTACTGCGACGGCGAGGAGCAGCTGCTGGTACTACTTCTGCTGCTGCTGCTGCAGCTGCTGATGCTATGTACTGCATGGAAATTTGGTGACATGAATATTTTGAAACTTTGATTTGGGGCAGGCGCCTAACAAAGGCAACATCTGAAATCGTTATTTCCTGGGTGGTCTTGTCACAGCCGTTTCACCCCCCAGGAAAACGTGTCCGATTTCAAGCAACGAGACAATCAGAGCGTCGTAAGTTTAGGGTTCAGGGTTCCGGCGGACCTTCTCTGAGACTCTGAGGTTTCTTTTCAAACCACAAAACGTCTCACTAAATACGCCTGACAGATTCTGCCAGCAACGACCCCAAACAGGAGCCTCACATCACAGAGAGTCAAGCTTGCAGGCCGTGCAAATGCTCGGATTGCCAAGACACAAGTTTTCAATCCTGAGGGTTCCAGCACCACACTCACTGCCGGCTTTTCAGCGCCAAGGCCCAAACTTTTCACTTGGAAATAGTTACAAGTATATATGGCTGAAATTTGCAACGTTTACAAAGTTTACACAGCATTTCTCATTCTGTGATTGTCATCCCCACGACAACGACTGGCTCTTCAGCACCCGGCCCGCTGGGGTTAAAAGTACTCAGAAACATGCGAGATTCAAGAGTTTCTACGTTTTCGTGGGCAGTTTTCGTAGCACTTGCCGACCATTTGCACACACAAAATCAGCAGAGACGCTCTCATTCAGCAGTAGACTGCCAATGGTTAAAAGTGATTCGTGATGGTGCAATCCAACGAATGAAAGCCATCATGGCTCAGATTAGGATAAACTTAGCGGACGACACTTCAGACAAGTCGCCTTGATTCTGCTGATATGGCCCATGACTCAGCAGAAATGTCGGGTTCTTCACCCACAACGAAGGCACAATACAGCCGCTTGTTTGGAATCGATTATGCTGCCACAGCAGCTTTTGGAACAGCATCCTCCCCCGCGAAGCAAAATTTCACGCAGGAATATTGTTGCAGTGACGCGAATATGAAGATTTACCCTTACTACGACCTACTGAGAAGAAAGGTTGTGACTCTTATTGCCGGGGATGAAGGTTTACTTTTTCCAGGTGGCACAGCACGACATGACATCAGATTCCAGGGCTGGGATGTAGACTAGGGTGAACGTCTCTCAAATGAAGATTCGGGCAATACTGCGGTCAGAATAATTGGGTCACAGTGTTCCCTTCGGGAGGCCATTGGTTCACGGAGTTCTGNNCAATTCACAACGATTATCGCACTTCGGGTTCGCGAATAATAGCAAACTGAACCCCAACCAAACATTAAGAGCAGCAAAATGTAGCCCACATTTTAAGCACCGGACAAAAGCCTTACCACCCCTGCAGTCCCGGTTTCAATTTTCAGCAACTACTTGTAAATCCTGCTCAAACCCGTATAGCATGAAGGGTAGCCCCGTGCGTTAGGTGGCTTGCCCTCCATGTTCCGGGCAAATTCAGCTCGAGGTTGCTGCTCTTCCCTGAGAGACGTACCTTTGCCTTGGGGCAGGCCTGAATAACTGAACCCTTATGGTATCCTTACAGGAGCACAAAGGGGGCACCCTTGGACCCTTCAGGCTGAATTGTCTGATCGAGCAAAGTGAGCAAAGCCCAACCATGGCTCCTCGCAGGTAATGACCTCAGTGCCATTCCGTAGCCTGCCTGCACTTTAGGTGAACTTAGGTATCAGGTTTTGGTACTTAGAGTTTAAGGTTCAGGATGGTACAGGGTTTAGAATTTCAGGGAACGTTTAATAGGACACGTGGACAGCACCTGAGCTGGAAGGCAACGGAAGGCGTTACATTCAGACATCTCTTGTTCAAGTCGCAGACCGCTCCCAGACCTTGATGCTGCTGGTGCTGATTTGGTTTTAGGAACCATGCGCTGTCACTGGATGCAACTTGCGCCTGACTGGGTCCTGCATCTCCGAGGTACAGCATACTCATCAACGGATATGCGCTGCAAGGACTGAGCCACAGAAGATATTGAGACTACCGCTACTTTATAACTTCTGAAGCCCTACCTATCGGCGTTTTGTGGAGCTTTAACCGATGAAGTACGGCTTCTTGAAATGCCTCTGGCAGGTGATGTCCGAGGTGTGTTCAGCAGTTGGATGCTCTGGTAGCTCCCAGTACCTCCATGCAGATGAGCTCGAACCGCAGTCAGTGACAAAAGCGCGAAGCCAATCCTGCACAGGAAGGGGCAGACAGTCGAGATGCACTTGCCATGCTCAGCGTAGCCTAGGCTCCGCTAATTTTGGGCGTTTTTCAAGCTTTCGTGCCTTGAGACCGACTTCTTGAAGGCGCTTTCTGGACGGAACCCAGGAGCCTCCGGCATCTTCCCCTTCGCCAGAGCCGAAGCCCTACTTCCCCGAAGCCCTAAACCTCGGCACTGGAGGCCCGGTGAAGCAATGCAGGGGGCAAAAACCGTTTTCATGGGGCCTGCAGCATCGAGTCGGTGGCCAGGAGATCTCGGCGCAGCAAAGAACCTCTTGCGAGAGATGGAAGAAAGGCGGGTGCAAGTTGCAGTAGTGCTCGGCGTCGTCGTGTTAATAGTAGTAAGGAATGGTAACACGATAGTGGTCGCCGTCGTCGTAGGAGCAGCAGAAGCTGTGGCAGTGGCAGGAGCAGTTGTGGGAGTACAAGTGGGATCAGCAGCAGCAGTCTAGGCATTTTTGCCTGGTACAGAAAGACAAGGATAGCTTCACACAACAGCAATACGACACGACAGTTTAGCACCAACGCACCAATGCCGCCACCCCTGCTGCAAGTCCTCCAGGCTAGTTGTAGCAAGCACAAAATCCCACTGCCTCCAGGCGGCTTTGTCCAGACTCTATCACATACTCCTCTTTGGTGAACGTTGCTGGGAAGGCCGATGCTGCAACATTGCCCTAGTATCTCTGGTTCTAAACTGGAGGTCCTTTGTCTGCTTAATGTCCCAACACGCAGGATTTCAGTGCCTGAGTCTATGTAACAATGTAGTTGTTCGCACATCATGGCGTGCCTCTTCTAGCAGGGGGTCTCGTAAGTGCCAAAGGTTCGAAGAAGCAAGGGGGCAAGAGCGAGTCATGGTAATGGCATGCATGCCCCATTACGGAAAGTCAAGCCCGAAAGGCCCTTTCTAGGAACCCTGCACAACGCCTTCTTTAGACAACTGAAACAGCCAGTTTCTGCATAAAAGCGCAGCAAAGAGCCCCCAAACCCTAAACACGAAACCCTGAAACTTCTTTCAGCACAGGGAGGCCCACTTACAAAGACAAGAGGCTGTAACTGGGTTGCTCAGACCCCTAGGAAGGATCTGAAGCAAACCACAAGGAAACCCCCCCACGCACAGATAGCTTATCATTATCCGGGTTAAGACAAGGCATGTGTCACCAA
>CAJNJA010019498.1:0-2500 GCA_905231915.1 Symbiodinium necroappetens
TACCACTACTACCACTACTACCACGACTACCACGACTACCACGACTACCACGACTACCACGACTACCACTACTACCACTACTACTACTACTACCACTACTACCACTACTACCACTACTACCACTACTTCCACTACTACCACTACTACCACTACTACCAGTACCACCACTACCCCACTCTACCCCACTACCCCACTGCCCCGCTGCCCCAGTACCCCACTACTCCACTACCACTACGATTGCCGCTACCACCGCCACACTTCCAAAACCACTACTACGACGACGACGGCGACCACGAGCACGTCCACTGCCACTGCCACGGCCACTACCACTACCACTACCACTACGACTACGACTAGTACTGCTACTGCTACTGCTACTGCTGCTGCTACTACTACTACTGCTGCTGCTGCTACTACTACTACTACTACTATTACTATAACTACTACTACTACTACTACTACTACTACTACTCCTACTACTACTACTACTACTACTACTACTCCTACTACTCCTACTACTACTACTACTACGACGACGAAACTATTAGGACGACTACAGCTCTTCCCTTGGTGAGCAAAAGTAAGAAAGAATAGCAATAGAGCCTGAGAGTGCTTGCTCACGGTTGCTTCTGCTTTGCAACTTCGGAGAGCCATGGACCGCGTACGAGCGGCAGGCAGGTCATGCCGGTACCCTGACTGAGAGTGGGCTGATGTTGGTCTCGATGATGTTTTAGATCTACATGGGTTGCTCAAGTCAAGAAGCAGAAGTTCGCCCGCCCGGATTGATTACGCATCCATGATATACCCCTGATGCCCTTAAAACTTCTGAAAGCCTGAGAGACGCGACTCAGAGAACGTGTTTCTGACATTGTGACATTGCGAATAGTAAGCGCCCTGGGCAGCTGGAGCCCAGAGCAACAAAAGTGTCAACCGACCAGCCTTTCAGGTTCGATGCCTGATCATTGAACGAATTTAGGAAACCGCACCCCTAAGAGAGCGTCCTCACCCCAAGACAGCCACAAACCCTTGTGCCGCCCAAATGCCAAAAAACTTCGTGCACCAAGGACTTGGTGGAGAGACACAACCGACCCGATGCTGCTCACGAGCCCCTTCTTGGAACGGCAATCTCTCCCCAAGGCCGATATGATCAGGGTCCGGTTTTGCGGTAGTCCGAAAGAGTATTGAACGGCTCAGAAGGCACGTTCACCACGCAGCCAGACAGGGACGCTTCGAAACAGCATAAACTCGCCTTTGTGACGGCGTCTCGTCACTGCCCAGTAAATAGTCCGCCAGCTAATGAAAGATGCTTCACTTTGGCTCCAAAGAATTGTCACGCTTGTGCCCTAGTAATTTAGTAATACAAGCGACTCTAGCTCAAGAACTCGGAGGGTTCACCCAACTACCTCAACAGGTTTGTGGGCACATCGCCGTCACCACTAGATATGACTGACATGCGCTCGAAAACAGACTCAGCATACGAGGTCGACTCTCTCATGTGGGATATGATATGTTATGACTATGGGCAGCTTAAATGCGAGACTAAGAAAGCGTTTGCCAGCTTCAGCAGGTGATGTTCGCAGGAAACCACATGCGATTCGGATTTGGGAGTTTTTAGACCTTAACTAATAACTTGCTACAGATGTGAGGAACATGTGGCACATGTTCATACCAGAGCACGCGAGGCATTGTACACTCGACTGCGGGATACAAGCAGGATCGCCCTCGCGAGCTTTCAGAGTGTCGTGTATTTCTTAGGACGATTCCTTGTCGTATCAAAGAGCCTATAGCCTGAGTGCTCTGAACCAGGTGCTGAATTTCTACAATATTTGGTGGGCGGTGGACCACTGGATCTGCACCCACTGGGATGACAGAAACAAGGATCGAGACAGAATGGTGGCCAACGTTCGACTAGGTCTGGCTCTCTTGATTCTGGCGTTTTTCCTGTCTTTGCCAGTCCTCTACCGTGCGCACGCATTGAAAGTGGAAGCCGCCAGTGCATTGCTCATGTCTGCAGCGATGGATCAACTATGTCGACATGGGATCCCTGAGTGGGTCGCAACGTGGCGGCTATATTGGCGGGTCCAGCTTTTGCTGCTTATGACTCTCAAGCTGCATCCGCTGAGCCTTTCTGCTGCGGTGGCCTTCCTGATTTGGAGATCTTTCACGACAATGTTCCCGGACTCTTGGGCTTAAGCCCCAAGTCTGAAAGAACACCACCCGAATGCAAGCACATGCCTGGAGCACCCATGACCACCCCGCAGTCCTTCTAAAGAAGTGGGCAAAAGTCCGCCTAAGAGTGGCTGATGGAGACTCATCTAAAGGAGGACTTCCTCATGAATCAGTCGTGGCGCGAACCTGGCCTTTTCGCCAATGAATCATGGCAGCTTCGATGTCGCTGGAAGTAGTTTGTGGTTTTGCAGTTTGTCCCTGCGTAGCTTTGGGGCATGATTCTTGAGATTGTGAGCACCTGAGCGGACCTCAGCACAAAGAGCGACCGTAG
>CAJNJA010019498.1:7500-34786 GCA_905231915.1 Symbiodinium necroappetens
GGTAGTAGGTAGCAGGTCGCAGATGGTCGGTGGCGGGGGGCGGGAGGGGAGTGGTGTGGCCGTGGTCGTGTCGTGGTCGTGGCAGTGGTAGTCGTCGTGAAAGTTGCCGCAACCACTTCCCGAAGTCAATTGCCTTCAGCTTTGCTTCTGCCAAGGTGCCTGGGCAGTCTTTCGGCGTTTGCCTTTTTCTTTGCGCCGATCGCCGGGGTGGTCGGAGTGGCAATTGCAGGGTGTGCATGGGGGCTTGGGGTTTTGGGCCTTGGGGTGAGTGTCTGGCTTCGCCTAACGTACCGGCCTCACCAGGATCTGATTTCGGGGATTTAGCGTGTGATTCAAATTCAAATTGTCACAGGACATGGAAGTATTGTCTTGTTTTTTCACAAGTTATCTGCCCTCACACACAAACTCACCCAAAGTAATTCTGTTCGACTTCGTCGTTGGTGTTTGATGAGACGGGCTTGCCATTTAATGGTAAGCATAGACTATGTCAAACTCTAGTCCCATCGGCCTGTAGAGTCTAGGGCGTTGTTTTATCATCCATGTCTTCCTTCCTGCGTGAGGCTATTTGGTGTTGTTGCAGTTTTTAGCTTCTTGTTTATGCAGAAAAGGCTCCAATTTTTTCGGTCTCGAAGCCCTGACCAAAAAAAGCAGACCTAACACAGACATTCGTCTAGGCCACGACATCTTATCTCTGTCGGAGGGTCTGCAGCCCCACTTCGACTGAAGATAAGGTGGGAATGGCCGAAGCCCTTTTCGTGCTCTCCCTTTCCCATGTATCTTGGCATATCCTGCACTGCTTGTGCTGCCGACCGAATCAGCTTCGCAAGTTCATGTATGGATCTGGCCACACACGGTGGACAGAGAGCAACAAGATCTGAGCAAAGATGCCCACGTTGTGATGCTGCAGACTTGTCGTGGTAGCGTGTGGTTTTCGCGCCCCTAGGGGTCCACAAATGACCACAAGCTCCACCCGCAAACAGCATTCAATGGCAAGCTGAGATTTGCACACCCGGCACCGCAAGAGAACGCACACATTCCACTGATGCCTGATCGAAAGCTCTGAAAGAAATCTTCTCATGTTCTTCCTTGCATCGCACCGAGAGAGTGAGCTGATGGGCTGGAGTAGTGAAAACAGCCATCATGTATCATCATGTGTCGCGGAGTGGGCATCTCACTTCCTTGGATGCACTGCCTCGCAATCCGACTCAGAGACCTGCCGTGCTGCTTGCTGTGGCTTGCGATGCTGGGGCCACATATTAGGAAATGTGGCAGGTATGGCGTGAAGCTCGTGTGCTGGTTAACTTGCACATACGGGCACGGAGTTTAGGATGAAATGGGGAGGTTGGGCGAATCCACCACGTCTGCAGACAACTGCTGCAGCTAGGCACCCGTAGTATATGTACTCCCAAACACAGTGGCATTGCCAGACACTGATGCACAGGAAGCTCATTCGAAGCCACTCCCAAATCAAAACTTCTGAAGGGTCTTCTAGCTGGAGATTGCATTAGCTGCGCATCGTCATCCTCCAGACTCCAGATGCCAACACCTCATCAACTTGCGTTTTTTCATGCGCTTGGTGGCTCGTCGCAGAGATGCCTGAGCCTTACAGTTACATGATCTTGGAAGTAGCATGGACGGGAATGATCAGCCAAAGTAGCAGTAGTAAGCCTCGGACAGTCATCCCAAGCCTTTCTTGTTGAACCGGGAGCAAAGGTGCACCCCATCGTCATGTTCGTGGCCGTAGTCCTGTGTTGCACATACCTCTCATGGTTGCAAGGCGCCTGCTGCACAGCTCTGTCAGATACTGTAAGCATTCGAACTAAACGACGGGAGAAAGGAGGTGCGACTGGGCGACAGCCTCGAAACTTAGCTGCGCAGCCGTGCCGTTTAGAGCCATTCTCATAGCAGCTTGTATGACACCTTCAAAATGAGGTCTTGCCAGCAGCCGTCCCTCCTTTCTCGTGTCGGGTTGAGTTGAGCTTATCGCTTCTTGGGTGGAGCAACTTTGGTCTCAACGGCCTTCTCTGTCCCCCAAAACAAAACACTAACAACAACCTAGCTACCTCTAGGCAAGGGCGTTTTCGGTACCATGATCACAGCGGCCTGAGAAATACGTTCGACAGCCGTTCCGCAGACCCTGGGTCATCTTAAGCCCGCAAGGCATGGTCCCGGGCTGGAGGCTGCACCCCGCGTCGCTGATACAGCCTCCTGGCTAGGGTTTTAGGTTATTTTGATATAGGCTTTAGGAGTTGGGGGTTTAGGGAGTTTTGAGTTGGAAGGCACACGAAGACATGCTCAACACTTTCGAATCATCTGTCCTAATTCCTGCGAGTTCGCGAGGTTCATGATTGGCACAGTCGTGCTGCTGCTCTTGCACTCCTGGGGTCATGCTTCCGTGGTTCACACAGTCTGGGCTGCGGCAGAAAGGAGCCAGGCCAACGCACAGAGCATGGAGCAACTTCGGTCCTTCAATGATGCTCGCATGCAACCTGAAAGTGTCTTTCCCATGTTCAGAGACCTTGTCGAGCCAGCCTGAACATCTCGTGAACCGGACCGTGGTATCATGTTTGCAGAAGTTCTTGAAGACATGAACTTCCCTAAACGCCAGGACATCCAAGACCCTCCAAGGACACCTCAAGTCGCGACGAGGATCGTGAAGGAAGATCTTGGATGCAGCTCGTGCAGCTTCCATCCGTCGAGGGGGCGGCCGCGCCTAAGCCCATGCCGGCAAGAAGTTTGGCTTCAATCGCCGAGACTCGCTGCTCTGATGGTGCTTTTCGTTGTCAATGTCTGGGCATGCCATCTTTGGCAGGTTCGCAAGATCTTGGAAACCAGCTCAAGAAGCTGTTACCCAAGAGCTGCCCAAACCTTCCTCAACGCATCCTTTTTTGCCTTTGCTGTTGTCGTGGCCCTAGCCCCGGCCCTTGGCCCTGGGCCCCGGGCGCTGTCCAGTGTCGGGGCAGAGATCTTCTTGAAGGTCCCCGTGCCCCACAAGGAAGACGACGACCTCAAACATCTGCTCTTTAAACAACTTCCTAACCTTCGCAGGGTTATGGACTTCACGACTTAGCAGCACTCCCTGACTTTCCTACCGGGCCCTACCGACGCTTTGCTTGGAACGATCGTGAAACACGCATCGAAGATCGCTGCGTGGCCCCCAGGAAGAGCTCAAGATGTCGCGGGCTTCCTCTTCGAGCCCGAGTGTCGGCCCACTTGCCGACGAGGCATCGAACAATTCTGGACTGGGCAAGCGCAAGAGCAACAGCGAGAGAGGGTTGGCTTTGGGAGGCTCACATCTTCCGGGTCTTGAAGTGGGAAAGCGAGGAATGAGCAACCACATGAGCCCCTGGAGTGTACCATGACCGTGTAAAGCATGGACAACTGCAAAGTCATGGATGAATTGCTGCTGTAACCTTTGAATGCTGCTAGGTTGGAGTCATGCGTTCAAACAAAACTTGTGGTACCAATACTGATCATGCTCTTTTGTCGCGTTTCTGACAACCTGTGGTTTCCACCCCAAGTCAACGAGAAACATCGAGCAGGGTCCAGCTTCATGCAAACATCCAGTTGTTTTCTGCTTACACGCCCGCGTGGCAACATAAAGTCCTAGAGGAGGCCGCAGCAACTAGTCAACAAGTAGTTTACTCTAGCCGCTAGCCCTTCCCTACCCCACACCCCCCAGGGCCCTAATTTCCCTTAATATCCGAAATCCCAAAACCCCTCCCAAATGGAACCTCCGATTTTCCAAGGCCGGCCAGGACTTGCCAGCGCTGCCTCTCGAGGTCGAACGCCAGAGCGGCTCCGGAGATCGTCGCTTGCATCAGATTTTTTTGGTCTTTGCATAAAATAAGGCGCCTGAATATTT
Organism: Symbiodinium necroappetens; assembly: GCA_905231915.1. NCBI lineage: Eukaryota > Dinophyceae > Suessiales > Symbiodiniaceae > Symbiodinium > Symbiodinium necroappetens. The sequence goes on from CAJNJA010019498.1 coordinate 11,366, forward strand.
AGAATAGGGCTTCGCGGTATAGTATATTAATGAGGGGTTTATGGTTGTAGGGGTTCGATTGCTTGATGATTCTACCTGGATTCTGCAGTTAAGAGTTCTAGAAAGGATTTAGAGACCGAAGTTTGGGTGAGTTTTTACTTGACAGTTTGTGGCCTCCTGCCACAGGAAGACTCTCGAGAATGTCTTAGCAAACAGCGTCTCGAGTCTGTGAGCCAAACAACCACATTCATAGAAAGATCGCCGAAGGGAATCTCGCACATCAAGTCAAGAAGCCAGTTGATGAGGCTTCAGACTACCCTTTGTCTTACGCAGCTTGTGCCACGAGTCGAACTGCAATAAGGGCGGTGGACATGTGCAAGCAGACAGAGGGAAATAATAGGAGTTACGGCGGGCCACAAACACCGAACCGCGTGATCTTTCCTTCCCATCGCAACTCGCGCCCCTACCGTCCCTACCATACTCGGGTAGGCTTGTTGGATGGGTTCTCATGCACAGGGCTATAAAACCATCAATACACCAGGCAAACATGGGCTCCTGGCTAGTCCGATCCAACGCCCGGTGCAGGTGCAGAGATGGCTTACAGGCCTCAGGCCTCCGTGGCCGTCCTTCGGCATGGCGAGCGCCAGGACGCTGCATCTCTGCTTATACCCCCAGCCCGTTTTAGTAACACACTGAAAGTGTTCCATTGGATTCTCGTCCAGACTTTCTCACATGTCAGGATCCCCGAGTCCTCCACAGGAAATCGAGGGTGAAAGTTCGGAAGCCAGTTGACGGATGGGCGCCGAGGTTTTCGATTCCGGCTGGCATCAGACGGAGGACGCAGCGAAACATCCGGGAGATTGTCCAATCACTGACGAGGGTGGGGGGGTTCGATGTAGGACAATTAAATGACCTTCGGGAGTCTTTGGCTGCTTGTCCGAATGCATGTAACAGCGCAATTCATCCGACCCCATACCCGGAGCCATGAAACATCTTGGAGACCCTTAACGCGGCCCGGTGTTCTTTGCCAGCCAGTCCAAAGCCGACGTCGAAAGCCGGAAGCTGAAACGCCCCCGACTGGTCGACAGTTTCTTGTCAGTCAAAACTTGGAGCATACAAGCTTCGAAGTTAGCTGAGCTCGTCTTCTCGGCTTTCCGAATCTCTGTCCTTGTCCATGGTTGTTGCCGGAGGGAGGGGACGAACGCCCGGAACCTTCAACCATCGGAAGAGTGACAGGAAGCCTGGTTGCCACCCTGCTTACATCGAATGACAGTTTTAGCCGTGGCTGCTCAAGACATCCACCAAAACCCTTGCGCTCAGCTGCGCCGAGATTTGACAACTTCCCCGAACCCTTCAGTTCTTCATTCTCCCATATGATATCCAGTTCTGACCTTGGTCTAGGCGTGAGGGCCGCCAAGGAGGTGGCACATACACTCCGTGAGTGCCTCGGAAGCAAGATCCAGGGAGCTGAATATACCCTCTGCCTTCGTTCGGGAGTTTAGGTTCTAGGGTCTCTTCAAGGTACTGTGACGCCGTTGAGTTGTTTCTTACTCTGACGATTGATACTGGACTGTTTGCATATAAGGACTGATTGGTGCAGTTTTTGCCCTCATACATAGTGCTCTTCTTCTCCGGAAGTCGTGTGTGGGTTCTTCGATCTGGTTCTTCTTGCTACTGTCTCCTCATGTCATGGCCTTCATGGATAGACCATGCGCCAACACGTTTTTCAGGGTTTCAGAACCTGCCTCACCGAGTTTTGGCGACTATGGCATCATCGTTTCCTCGCCGTATCTACGCTGTGTCCAGACAGCCGTGGCAATAGCTGATGAGTTGGATCTGGTGGTTCTCCTCGACCAAGCATCTGGGCAGGAGAATGTGACTTCATACAAGTGGCTTCGGATGTCTTCCGTCGGGCAGAATCTATTCTGAGGGGGTCGCATGGATGCTGGAAGGGCGTTATCGTGAAGTAGTTCTGTAAACACGATGCTGGCTTTGCAGTTCCAACTTGTCCTTTCATGACGACGACACACATCTTGCCAACTCGATTCCGAGAGCCAGCTGCATGTGCGGCTCAACAACCTCCAGATGCACCAGATAATTGGTTCGCTTGCCAGCGATCCACTGAAACACAAGCTACCGATGGGCTTGGTGCCACGCTTAGGAATTGGGCGAAGTCTTCGGCCCCGACATCTTCGGAGAGTTAGGCCTCAAGATGAAGTAGCTTGTGTTACCTTGTCTTCGGAATATCTTGGCATTTGGGATTCAGGGGTAGCCAATTGCAGGGGGCCTTCGTTTCAATGACTAGCCGCGAATGCACAGCTTTGTTTGCGTTGTTCTTTCCTTTGCGCAAAGTGCTTGCTTATTTATGACCGTCTGTGCCCTGGAAACCTTCGACTTTTGAGAAGCTAAGCACGACCAAGATCCTCATGCATGCGGTTCTGAGGAATGCAGGATTTGTCGCGTGGTGCGGAACTAGCCGCGTCCTTCAGCAGTCTTCACCAAGTGTCGAGTTTCTGGCATCTTGTCGCCTCTGTTTCAATGCTATGGCGTGCGCTGTGACAGCTGCTGCTGGGTTGCCACTGCTGATGTTGCAGTTTTCGTGGGTTCAGTTGCCGTAGAGAGACAAGCACAAGAAGCGGCAGTGGACGTGTGGTGCTGCTGGTGCTGGTGCGGCGGCGGTGTTGGTGATGGTGGAAGCCGATCAAGTCGTCGTCAGAACAGGGCATGGCCGTTGTGACATCAACCATCAGCATCTTGCGCAACACCTCCTCCCAGCACCACCACCCTCACCATCATCGCCATGATTACTACAAGCTTGTAAGTGCGACTAAGTTTGACTAAATGTGGCCAACCACCAGTCATGATTCGGGCCATTTTTGTCATCGTATGTACTGTTGCCGTTCTCATGAATAGCATGCAGAATCTAACCGTGTGCATCCGTTATCTCCCTCATCCTCGTCATGATGTTACTCTTAGAACCTTCTTCATCCAGATCCACTTCAGCGGCTTTATTAGTGCCTGTTCCAGCAGCATGCTCCTAATCATAATCACAGCTATCAGCACATGTACACATGTCGCCGCAATCAGCAGCAGCAGCATCATCGCCGTTGTTGTGGCAGTGTTTGCTCCATCGTTTCCTGTATGTTTGTTTTCGGTTACACGTTTTACCGATTGACATCCCAACCTTGACACCATCACAACGCTAGGAGCTTACATGGCGATGCCACTGTGATGTCGGAGTTTATCTCTACAACATGATGCAGTAAGTCACAGTACATCTCGAGTCTTCTTGACAGTCACATACATCACGAATTACGTTCAAGCTTCCAGGGAATGGGTTCTGAAAAATGTGGGAGCTTGGATCACCAGTCGTTGGATTCCCGCAGGCGCGCGCCCACGTGCATGGCGCACGCGACACGAGTTGCATAAGGCACGTGATTCCGCATTTGGGACTCGGGCTCATGCACCGTTCTGGGAATCTACTCCTTCAGTGGCACGGGTAAACTCGCGGAAAGTCTGCAAGCTGTTTTGTGTGGAAAGGTTGACCTAAAGAAGATACCCTCGGACTGAAAGCTTCCTGTTTTCCCGGCAGGAAGCCCTGAAGCTCTACAGGCACAGTATAACGGATCTGCAGCACTTTCAAGTCTTCGACGTGCTGCAGCCGCATGAACTCCAAAGCTCGAGCCCTCATCCTAAAACCCTTTAGGACCAACAACGTAAGCCTCGTTCTCAGAGATGTAGAGCAGAAAAGGGCCGCTAATCACGAAAACAACTCGCCAGCTTTTGCCGACGTGCAGACCTGGCGTGTTTGGTTTGGCTTGCGATCTTGTTATCATGATAATCGAGATGTTGCAGTGATTGTTATGTTTAATTTACCTAACTTGTTATGAAACGTGATTCTTATTGATACTGTTATTGTTCTTCTTCTTGCTATTTTCAGTGTTACTATTGAGTATCCCTAAGCCCTGAAGGCCCTGGAGGCCTGGGAGCCGACCCTCGGCTGGATTTGATTCCGTGGACTTCGAATGACTTCGATACCGAGCAGAACTGCACACATGTAGGTGACATATAGGCGCACCATATTATACACATATATATATACATATATATATACATTATTTATTTGTTTAATTATTTGTTTGTTTGCTCGTTTATTTATGTGTTTATAGATTTACACTATGTGTGTTTATGCATATACCTAGGTAAAAACGATGGACTGACACATATGTATATATATATATACATATATATATATACATTTGTATACATATTACACACAGCGGCAGCTTCTCGCACATGGCCGTAGGAAGCTGGAGAAGGGCTTCTCCATGGCCCCAGCTCGCCGTGTTTGTTGGCAGAGGGTGCTAGGCCAGGTTCCCCATCTTCCAATTCGCTCTGGTGGTGTCGGGTTTAGGTTGCGGGTCCTCTGCTTTGCCTTTTGTGGGTTTTGGTCGGTTTGGGGGCCAAAGGGCCAAAGGGGAACTCTTTGGAGAAATGAGGGCGGCATCTGCCTCCGAAGCTTCCCGCTGGAATGTTCGAGTGCGAGGCCTCTCTCACTCAAAGGTGTTGAGTTGCAGACTTTTTAAATTTTCTACAAGCAGGTTCTATATTTTCTGTTGTTTTAGGGGTGCGCAGTGACGAACTGAAGCTCTCCAGCTCGACCACTGCAGGGTAAGGTGGGGGCTTTGAATCTTTAAGATTCCGTATCTTACTGTAGTTACGTAACTACTTTCAATAATGATACCATACTGATTCCCTAGTATACCCCAAAACCCTATTCATATTTCTACGGCCCGTGGAGTACATTTTTTTGCTTATTCTCTGCAGGCTCGGCCCCAAAATGGGGGGAGCGGATCCCGGCTGCACGGCAGCGCTACGCGCGACGATTTCTGCGGCCTTTCTGAAGATGCCACCCCCGGCCCTTGAAACACATGGGTGCAGGATGGTGTATGGGTTTAGAACTTAGAACGGTGTAGGGTTTGAGGCGGTTTGGGGTTTAGGGATTCAGCCATCCGGTTCCATGGATTGTCCGGTCTGCTTTGAAGGCCCCTTCAGCTCCACCCGAGATCGAACCTAGGCGATATTTGAGCAGAAGCCGTCGTGGGAGCAAGAATTTGATCGTGGTGTCTCACGGCATCATGGTGCAGACTTGCATGCTCCTTGGACTCAGGATGGCTTCCTGCAGAGATTTGTTTCGAAACCCTTGCTTGGTTCGCTTGATCGGCTTGGTCATGTTGATCGCTCATGATGTCTGGAACCTGGTGCCAGGAAGGTGCTTCCCAGCACATCTGTTTGGGATGTGGGCTCAATTCCTTACTGCAGCCGCTCGCCTTACAGGGTGAGTTTAGTGATTTCAGGCTTGGGGTGCTGGCTATCATTTGAGGAATGTACTGTAGCATCACAGGCGTTCGCCGAATGCTCTGGGAACTTGTCATATGCTTTTGTGTTATGCTTGCTTCGTTGTGTCTTACTGTAGAATGATTCGATGACCAGATACCGATCACGGACATCGCTGAGGCAGCCATTCTTGCGCAGGGGCTGGTTCAAACACTTCGTGGCTGACGTGTGTGTGTGTGTGTGTTTGTGTGTTTGTGTGTGTGTGTATCGTGTGTGTTCCTTGCTTGGGGCTTCCCATCATTCCATATGACTGAACTTGCCCATGTCTCATTGGGCCTGTTGCCCCCTGTGTGGGCACGTGATGAACCCCGAAAATGTCAGCCAAGCAGTAGCAGTCAGTAGCAGACAAGCGCCTTCAAGTCCGAATTCCGAAGCAAGTGCGGAACCTGCACACTAAAGCCAAAACCCTCAATTTAACCCTCCTCTCGAGTCATCCTTCCGACGAACTCCCTGCGGTGCGACATAGTCAGCTGGGCGGGTGGGAAAAAAAACTTGAAAATTCAAGCAGCCGAGGCGGCCTCATGGCCCATTTCTGGCAGAAGCAGTCATTCGCTTCTCCGGATTCCTTCACACCCAAGACGTTTCACGCCCCTCACTTTTGCACTGGAGGAAACAGGTATAACTCTGGAAATAGGATCAGAAGAAGGGACGACAAACGACTACAATGACTACACATGGTAGAGGCTGCAAAATTGGCTGGAGCCGTCAACGGAACTTCATTCCCGGCACTTACTTAGGACCAGTTGATGTTGTTGTAGATATTCGCAGAAGAGGTCGCAGCCGTAGTGGCAAGAGGACCGTATAGATCATGCGATGAGCCTACTATTCTCACACTGGCTCGGCTATAGCCATGGCCACGCCCGTGTCAAGGGGAGCTAAGGCCATAAGGTTACGTCCAGCCTGGTTTCCGAACAGGCCACTATGCCAAGAAATGCTATGCACTTCTGTTTCTCATGCGTTTGGACGGTGAACCCCTGAAAGAAGCAGAAAGAGCCCAAAACTGACAAAACACACGAACATTTTTGAGCATGTTAAGCAGAATCGAGTACTAATTGACTCCTTGAGAGGTTCGTTGTGACACTGTGCAAGCAGAACTTGCTCCACTGTCCGTCGACATCATTAAAGCCAGAAGTGCCGGAGCATTGGTTTTGGAGAAGCGGTTTTAAATTTTGTTTAAGAGACATACGGAGTCAATAGCTCTAAGTCAGGGGAAACCACGTCGAAACAAAAATAGTTACAGACCAAGCCAAGCCTGCAGTGGATTTTGTCGAGGACCAGTTCAGCTTCATGATTACCGAGGTGCGGGGGTTCATGCGAATCAGTATAAGGCCTGTGCAAAGCTAGAGTTCTGAGTGCAGACACCAGCGCGGGCATGGGCACAGCTCTCATCATTGGCAGCAAGTTTCCTCGTCGTAGTCGACGGGAGGAAGTACGAGCAGGAGCAGAAGTCGGGAAAGTGGTCACAGCTGTTGTTGTCGTGGGCCAGCTCCAGAGCAGTGGTGGAACGCTTCACGTTGCGCTTGTCGTAAGCGTCGTCGTCGTCGTCGTCGTTGTAGTCAGCAGCAGCAGCAGCAGCAGTAGTAGTAGTAGGAGGAGGAGTAGTAGATGATGGGGAAGAGGACCAAGGGCAGTAGCGCCCCTTTATTGTAGGTGCCGTGGCCGTCGTCGTCGTCGCAGTTGCAAAAGAGTGTTGCCATTAATTGCTTGTGTTCTTCAGCTTCCTCACAGTTGTCAGTGCTTTGACTGCTTCCCTTTCGATCATCCGACTCCGATGTCCATCTTTTCTGCATACAGCTGTGGTCTTCGCTCGGGCCCTCGCCCGGCGAAACCTAGAGACCGTGCCAAGCCATGAGAGTCGAAGCCTGAAGTCACTTTCGTATTCCAGGGTTTGCAGTTCCAGATTATCCCAGCCTCACGGCTTCCAGAGGCTGAAGCATACAGGATCCAGCTGCCCTGCATCTTTAACCGCCATCGACTTCTGGTAGGGGGCCTTCAACAAGTCTGCACAACGCGACTGTCAGACAACATTGTTAACGTCTTGGGCATTTGCCCGCTGTGAGTTGCTTTCCTGATGCTTTTCATTTTGGCTCTGATTCTGAGCCTCGACATGAAAAAAGTGAAGTCCTGCCGCATGACAATTGTGGTCGTCGTCGTTGTCGATTTCACTGTTTGCGCAGCCACGGTGCTGATGCTGCTGTTGCGACCGCCGCTGCTTGTATATACTGCCACAATGATGTCGGATTACTGTCATTTAATTAGGCCCGGATTTGATGCGTGCGGTGCGCAAGAACCAGAACCCCACAACGCAGATTCGATGGGCTCGAAAGGCTCTTCTGCAACTTATATGGCACGAGATGACACTGTACCCGAAAAATGTTTGGCGAACCCGTAATTTCAGGCGGACATGATGGCTCCAACCCCTGCCGCCGATGCAGAGGTGCCAGTCCTCGTTGAGGGTTTGTGGTCTATGCTTCTGCTCACATGGCCAGGTTCATCGCGGCTCTTCGGGTAGTACACCGGGAGTCACCCACACATTGTCATTGCTGCACTGCTGCACACGATCTGACTAGGCCACTGTGCGTCTGCTTCTGATTCCTCAAGCGGGAGTTTCAGGGCCTGCTTTGCCTTACTTCGCGCAGGCACCTGCGCTTGAACATACACCGCCCTCGACTGACCTGTCCGCTGATCTTTGGCACAAGGAGAATGTTCGAGTCTGGTGTTCATGCTTTCGGTGTTGACGCTTTCGTGCTTCTTGCTACCGTTTCTTCTTCGGGATATGCGCTCTTAGTCTGGTCGCTTCTGGAGGTCGAGGATTTCCGGGTATGATATCAAGCCCTTGAGTCGGTGTTTACACGATGCACACCTAAATCGACGGTACATTCCCCCCACATGCTGTTGGCACATGGCGTTGCACGAATCTTACTTGATGCACCAAAAATTGGAGGTTCTGGTGCCGGCCCTGAACTGGGACGTAGCATCTCAGACAATTTACGGCCTGCACTGCACTAGCGTTGATTCGCGTGGGCCTGGGCTTTCTTGGAAGGAAGCTGAAGAAGAGTCTCAGCTTCGCCATGCGCGGCTTCAATGGTGGGAGGTGGGGCTCAGAACGGAACATACGAGAAGCTCTATAGGGTTCCTAGTGCGAAATTCCACTGTCATAAGAGCTGGCTATATAGAAGCTTGATTGGTCACCAACATTAGTTCACATTGTCATTGTAATGTGCCCCAGAACCTTATTCAAATTGTTGAGGCCGAAACAGTGTGTAGGTCGAGAAGCCACACACGAGCACTACGACGCACATGTAGCTTCGGACTCCTGTGTGTTTGCGACGTTTTCGGGATTGTTCGGGTGCAGCCAGCCCCATGCCGCTTCGGAGTTCTTGGTAACAATTTCTAGGACCGTAAGAAGCCATTGCCACCAATGAGCACATCCTGATCCCGATCCCCTGCCAGCCCTATGCCTTTCCAGACCGGTACAGCGACCGTAGACATCCGCAAGCCGTCAGTGCGCTGAGTCATCTCTCCTGTACATTCGGAGGGAGCTTCCCGTTCTCCTGCAGCCTTGTTTTGGAGTTGAGAGCTGCGATCGCCCAAACCCGGCTGTTGGAAAGGGACAGCTCGGGAGTCTCGCGCACGCTCCCCATGCCCCCGGTGAGAGAAGCTTCCAGGTTCATGTTGTGGGAGCGGATGTACAGTACGATGTGCTGTCCCCTCGGTCTCGAACGCGCTCGAGGAACCGGCAACTTTGCAGAAGCAGTTGCAAGTAATTTTGGCGAGTCGGCGAGTCTAGGTACTGTCGCTTGATCTGAGGGCCGGGGCTGCTGCAGGAGAGTGTTTGCAGGCAGGTTTAGGCCTTTTAAGATTGGTACTGTTTCATTGCTCGCACGTTCAGTGGTACTGTGCAAATGGATTTGCAGAGATCAGAGCTTGCGGGGCCTGATGTCCCCGAAGATCAGTCTTAAATACACATAATGAACCCTAGACCCCTTGACCCTCAACCCCGAATCCCTAAACCTCTAAGAACGAATGGTTTCGTGCGGTTCACGAGTCGAACCCCTAATGATTAATGGCCTTCAAGCCGGGCTAAACTGCATCCTACTATTCTTATAATAGTGTGTATCAAGTTAGTACATCATATAGTATACTGTAAGCTGGTGGGATTCGTGAGCAGTTTCTCGCGTGTCCTCCAAGGTATCAGGACTATCTCGACTCGATTCGCTCAGACCATTTCTCCTGGGACAATCTGTACAGCTTGCTGGGAGACCTTCCGGACGAGGTCCCTTTGGATGCGTGCCTCAGCTATCATGCAGACCCGTTTGTTCTTCCTACCCTTTACCTGTTATGGCTGACAGCTTTACGCCAGAACACACTGCAGCCGAGGTTTCAGGGCGTGGCCGGAAGAAACGACAGCCTGGACCTTTCTAGTGATTCGGGCACGCGCAGCTCTATGGAGATTTTTCGTCGGCCAAGAATCACATCTTTGCAGACGGAGAGCGTGGGTACACTCGAAGCTTGGTGGTTTGGTGCTGAGATTTGCGCCGAGATGAGCATTTCCTTAGAGTAAAGAAATTGAGGATGCAAAACCCAGCCTAGTCTGAGTAACCGTGACGTTCCTAGAAGCTGCCCGAATAACGAATTCTGGACATGTCATCCGAATGCGAGCCTCCCGTTTCGATCGATGCTGCTAGTTTGCAAAGTTGGCGTGAGTGGGTTGTGAAGTGCATGCGGAAGATTCGTCGGGTGCTGTAAATGTTGGTCGTCGTGGTTTGTCGGCTTCGACGTAGGCTGCGGCTTTGCTGCCAAACGGAAGACCCCGTGCCATGTCCGAACTGGCTTTGTCGAAATTCCCTTACTGACCCTTGGCCCCTGACCCCTCCCCCAGACCATATAAACCCTGAACCATCCAAGGACGACCCTGGCACGGAACCTATCAGCCCGGTGACGCCCGCTCCAGCTATGCCGGTCCTGAACTTGAAAGGCATCCTCAGGGGCGGGGGAGGTGCCGGACTTTGGAGAGTTTAGGGTTTAGGTCTGGGTTCTCTGACGGCTTTTTATGAGTGCTTGCGATTCTACAAAAAGTTGAGCTGCAGGCCAACGTTTGTTACGAGGACTCGTAAGTCAACGAGATGCGCTGTACTTGAAGCGCAGAGGCTTCAAGGTCACTTGTGGATAGTGCAATGAGCAATGGGCATCGATTGCTTTGCACGGTTGCCCACAGTGGTGCCAGGTGCAGCTGTGTCAGAAAACACATTTAGCGAGGGAGAGGTACAGAGAGAAGAGAGAGAGAGAGAGAGAGAGAGAGGGTCTAACCGACCCCTCATGCCCTGGGGAAGAAGAGAGAGACACACACAAACACACACACACACACATAGCAATAACATTACATATGTATGTATCATTTATACTTATATATACATTTATATACATATATATATATATACATATATATATAGAAACATATATATATATATATTCACATACACACACATATATATATATATATACAAATATGTAGTCTTGGGTGAAACATCCTGGTCCAAGCCATGACTGCCTATACCTACCCTTCAAACGGCAATTTGTCATAGCAGTCGTAAGACTTGCGACAACCAAGCAACCATGAGAGTGCCACAGCCCTTCGAAGCTGGAAGGTTCGCGTGCGCTCTGTAGGCTCCTGTAGACCTGCATGGAGTGGTGATCATCAGAAGCCTCGCCCGGTTCTCCAAGCTGGAGTCGGAGGCCCCAAACCCGCTTCGATAGCCCAAAACCCTGAACTCTAAACTGTCAGGCAGCAGCCTCATTGGCCGACGTGGCCGGGTACTGACGCTGAACACCGGGGCGCCATAGGCAGCTCTCTAACTCTAAAGCACCTGTTTCCGTTCCGACTGTTTTCCACACAAGATACTCAGAGAAAAATTTGCTACTTGTTGGAAGTGTCAGCACTTCGTGTTTAGCATCTGGTTTGGAATTGCAGCTGTACAACCAAGTGCTTTCTTGCAATTCAGTGTGATATCCTATGATATCCTATGAGTGTCCGACGAGGAACCTCCACCACTGCACAGGAGGGCATTCGCGGGAAGTCCTCTCGCGCCGAGAGCCAATGCGGGCTCCCGTGTGTTAATGTTTTGGCCAACTGGGCAAAGCCTCCCTCAACGTCTTTGGTTTCGACGACGTTTCATCTCTGGCCTGCCATCGTTTCTGCATTGCGCCAACTTTGCCTTGGAAGCCTTGGGCTCCGCGGAAAATAATGTTTCCAGAAGCAGGGCTGTTGCTTTTGAACATGTAGCTGGAGCAACGCCGATCCGCGTTGCAATGTTGTGTACCCTACGCGACGATCACAGACCCATCAAGGACGGAGGCCCTCGTTTTGGGCGTCCATGTCGTATTTGTATACTCCAACGAAGAAGCAGGGTACATGTCGGGATATCCTCCAAGGTTGAAATTTTGCAGCAACATGTGTCTGTCTTGCCTGTGCGTCTGGTGTACATTGAAATGGAATGGAGTTGTAGTAACTCCAGTCAACTAGTAACCTTTGTCATGACTAGGGCCGGGCTTTTGACCTGGTATTTACGGATAGGTTGCACCAGAGAGCGCGAGACCTAACACCCAACTACTAGCAGGGCTGCTAGTAGTTCTTCCGGCTGTTTGGTACTGCTGCTCCTTCGGAAACAGCCGTCATTGCGACGAGCCTTTGAACTTCAACCGAGAGATGATACGAATTCCAGTAAAAACCGGGGCCGTGGCCGCTCCTCAACCCGACCCGGTAGGCTGTGGTCATAAGGGGGAGTAACGAGAATTCCGGACTAAAGCTTCAGGCTGTAGGGTTTTCCAGAGACACGCTTCGTGGCTGAAGCGGCCAAAACCTGTAGCAAAAAGGGTTGTGCAGACTTCATGAGCCTGAAGCATGAAGCATAGTTCAAGCTACACAAACTGTAGCTGGAATGCCTCCAAAGCCTCGATGCCGAAAGGTTGCAACGGCCGCATGGCTGAAGAAGCAGCTCGGTACGAACCAGCCACCCATGCGCTCGCTTGGTATTAACAGGTGCGCACACTATCAACTGAACAGAACCTTCCAGCAGCTGCAATCGCCCAGGTATGTCATGGATTTCATGCCGGACGCGTGCGGGGCTTATTCGGTGGTAGACGTGGAATCGCGTGCGCTTGTCGCATCGACTCAATCCCAATTTCAGCCTGTGATGGAGATGGGCGGCGGCTTCCAATCACATTGGCATCGTCACGCCGTGTACCAGCATACGCATAGCATGCATCGTCCAGGATTGGCGCCGCGAACGTGGCGATCCTGAAGAGGCGGAAGAGAGACGCTGGGTATTGGCTTTTGGTAGTAGCCACGGCTTAGCTAAAGAGCTTGGCGAATTACAAGTGCGACCCGTTGCTAGCCTTCCGTTACTTCCGTTCTGCATTTGGGCTTGGCATGCCGTTGGTGATTAGGTTGCATGCGACATACTGAATTTTGCTTATCCGGCACTCCTGTCCCAACGGTCGAGGAACAAAAACGATCGTCAGGAAGACCGTAGCCCCAGGCCGAGGTTTCCATTGACATGAGTTGGGCAACCGGAATCCCCAAAGCCCTGCTCGATAGGTATATGGTAGTGCGTCTAGTTGCTTTATATCTAATGTGCACATGCTTATCTGGGACTGTATGTACACATACATTTTTGTACACCTTCACACATACGTATCGATTCATTTACGTATTCGTTTCTACATCGATACGGTGAAAGTCACCTGCTCCACGAAATCTGCATCTAAGGAGATGAAAATGATGCGAGGTGCCTCGCGCCAGCCCGCGGGCATGGGCTCCCGGCCACGGGCCGGGTCCTAGCAGTCCCCCGGCTGTTTAAAGCAGCCTGGGCTGTTAAGTTTGATGACTATCGGATTATCACAGCTGAAGTTACTGTACGACTCTATGAGCTGCCTAATAAATTCTGCCTTGCGATGCTGTCTAGGAACCAGTCAGTGGGGGGACCATAGAGTAGAGCATACTGGGTAGGACAAGCAGGAGATGTCGTTGGACTCGCTCCCATCTGAAGTTGGAGGCATTCCGTGATTGAATCATGGGGTGTCGGCCGAGCTCGGCTGTTGCTGGCACAGACCAGAGCCACATCATTAGACGACGTTACTAACTGTACATATCAAGATGAGTTGGACATATTGACAACTAGATGGGGGTTCTGTCAAGCAGGGCATTCGGCGAGTTGCAAGAAGAGGCGAAGTGCGAGTTTCTGTTCGGTGTTGGCGTTTGAGGTGTAGTTCTGCACCGCCTGTTCGAGGTATGTTAATTTCCAACAATGTTCTGTACCGTGAGTGCGGAATGACCTACTCCTATTCCCTGCTGAATCGGACGTGCAGTTTTGAGATGTGGTTCTTGGGAGCACAACAATGCCAGCAGCTGCCCGCATCTGCATTGGACCTGCTCCGACCATCACCGGATGCCCTGAGAGGAGTCTTCTCAAGCTAAGCACGATATTCTCCGACAGAGCATCAGTTTGCACTAATGTTGTTTTTGCGAGTTTGGGTAGCCTTTGAACCTTGAGCACAGCTCATCTTAATGGTTGGCATCAAACTACTTTCAGATCAACCCGGATCTGAGTTCAAATGTAGATCAGAGCTCCAAACTGTATTTCTGAATTGCCCCGGTACGGGACGAAAGGATATGAAAGGCAATATAAGCATAGCCAGCTGTTTCAGATGGCGCAACACTGAGTGACAAAAGAGCACATTGTACACATGCTCGCGTGCACATGGAGAGTTACGATTGTTCCACCGCCCAGATCATGTGATGCCTTCGATGCTAAAGACCCTTCCTGGAGCTTATATAGAACTAATAGACTAATATAATAAGTAGGTCCACATACGTAAAAATGGATAGCACTGGAAGGGTTGGATCTGAATGTTACGACAAGCGCCTCGCTTGAGCAGATGGACGGCAACATTGAATGAATGCTCCGGTTCGCTTATACGTTGACTTGTCGGAGTTATATTTAACTTACGGGGTGCAGATTACATGTCAGCTTACAGCTAAGAGCATCGTAAGTCGTAAGTCTGACTGTGTTGCGCAACGAAACCGAATCTGAAGCGATAAAACTTACAAGGCGTAGCAACCACAGCCAAGCTCAAAGTGGCAACATGCCATCAACCCCATATCGATATACGGCACGCAGGCACAAACAAAGACAACCGCCGCAACGACAACAACATGAGATCATCCGCAGCTCGACGCCACCACTGTGGCAGGCGGTAATGCGGTTCATCGCCTCTCTTTTGTTTTTGCGTAAGCCGGCTGCCAAAAAAAGCTGCAGGAGCCGATAGGAATTTCGAGCCTAAAGGAAGGCGGCACGCTGCCTGCGCTTGCAAGACAGCAGAGAGTGTGCTTACGTTTGGACTATGTCTACGTCCGCACTACGTCGCAGAAAATGCAGGAAAAAGGCGACAACGTCCGACTACGTCGGTTTTCCAAAACATGTTGGGACTACGTCTAGACTATGTCCGTTTACTTATAGGCTCAGGGTCATTTTTGGTCTGGACTACATCATACTACATCCAGACTACGTCGGTTTTCCAAAAAATCAATGCTTTTTCAGCTGGACTACGTCCAGACTACGTCGGTTTTCACAAAAAATGTAGCTGTTTTTTTTTTCTAGTTTTCGGTTTTTCTGCTATCCGGGTCGCAGAGCGAACAGCCCAAAAGCTCAATCTAAAGTGGCCCAGACCCAATAAGCAAAAACAGCTTCCAGACAGAGGTCGAATACTGTGCCGCCAAAAACAGGCTTTCGAGACCAAGATCGGACAGAGTGCACAGGGTTTCCGTCGAAAACATAGAAACATTGATTGAGTCGAACATACATATAAACATAGCATAAGCTGGTTAAGTTTATCCAGCAAAAAGTTACAAGCTACTAGTGAGCTGTAAGTCCCCTAAGAGAAAAAAGTTACAAGTCGTATAACCCATAATACCCCAAAATGTAACCCAAATTATACAGTTTATATGTTCACTTATAACCAACCCGGCATTCCAGCAGGTGCCTGATATACTGACATACTAGAATATAACCTAACCGGTTTTCAATGATGAGCATGGCGGTATATCGCAGCAGGTCCGTGTGTAATTTAATTCTCACTGTGCCCCGCAGGTAGCGGCGCCTCCGGACCCAACTCGACACAGTGTCAGGGGTGTAAGTCCAGGTACACTCCATGCGCGCAAAAGGCAAAGCTGCCACCATCTGGAATGTCTTCGTGGATTCCTGTCTACCTGGCTGGAACAGTCTAGCCCAAGCCCAGATTTTTCGGAATCTGTGGTCACCCATATTCAAACCTCGGACCGTAAGTCTTCTGTGGCAGCTCTCGGGTGCCGCCCGTTTAGATCCATAAATTAAGTTACGAAGCAGAGGGTGAGTAAGCTGCTTTGGGTGTCCGGGGTGCGCCAGGGACCAGTGGATGTTGATATTCGTGCATGAAGCAAGAAAAGCCAGAAAAAGGTGGTCTGCATTATCCGCAGCAACAGCTGGTAACACGCACCTTGCCCGAATAGTGGGAATCCGAGGGTGCACAATTGCCGAGCCTGCAAGCTCCGCAGGTTTTGATCGAGTAAACAAACCACATGCCCGACGGCCCGGCATTGCGCCCAATGCTGCTCGTACTGCTGCTGCTGTTGCTGTTGCTGCTTCTGAAAACAAGACTACTGACAACACTGTGTTGTTACTGCCGAAACTGGTACTACATGTGCAACACAAGTGCAAGAGTCGCTGCTATTGCTCCGCTTTGTACTCCATGAAGCTTGAGCACGGTAGAACCCTCCGTTCGATAGAAAAGTAGTGCAGGATGGCACAAGCGGCAGTGCTCGAGACGATCACACGACCGTGAGAGAGACCTCTCAGGCTCTGCTGTACAGGGTGTTTAAGGCTTTGAGCCGTCAGGGCTTCCGGGATTGATTAATTCCTCAAAGGTTGTGGTTTGGGTCTGAGCCGCAAGATTGAAAGCTTCATGGCGTAAAGCGTTACTTGGGTGGCCGTAGAGAGCAAAAAGGCCCACAGCAAAGATCTTGTACCCTTCCGTTATCAGTGAGATAGAGCTTGTTGTAGTCCGAGGGGCCCGCTTGTTTGTCCTCTTAGCTTCCGAAATGACGGCCCAAGCCACACTTTCGAGTTTCGGTGGATTTTCACTTTGCGCATGCGGCACGTCATGTGGTCTTGCCGGCTTGCATATTGCATCGGGCTTGCTGGAGCTTCCGACGCTCACCAACGCCTTGTTTTCGCTGGCGACCAGCACGGCGGGCTTCACCCAGGGCCCAGTACAGAATTGCATCTGGTAGTGCAGCATCGACCCGGCTTAGCAGCTGTGGGTCGGCAGCAATGCCCTCACTTGGGATTGAGGACCAGCACGGACAGAGCAACTGAAGGAACACAGGCGAGACCAGGCGAGTGCAGGAGAGGCAGGCTGGGAAGTGCGGAAGTGTGATCGAGCACGCGGTTGGAAGGGCCGCCGAATGAAACAAACAACTCCCGCTCGCCAACCGAACGAGGCAGCCGGGATCAGCAGCTGTGAATGCACCAGCGGTCACAGCGGTCTAGCTGGGAGGATTTCTTAGTTGGTCAGTCCTCATAGTCATGCTCCTGCACGTGCATGACAACTGCGAAGCACAACGTGAGCGTCGATGTTTCTGCCGTGACATATCTGCATTTGTTCTGTGTTTTCTAGAGATGTGCAGTACCCATGCGTGAGACGGCCTCGAGAAAAATGGGGACGATGCCCATCCCAGAAGAGGTGAGCAAGAGCCTGCGCGACACAACTGACAATGTTCGCTCGAATGTTCTGCAAGTAACCCCCGAACTACAATGTCTCTCTGCCTGTGTTCAGGTTCTGCAGCCACTTCGAAGCTTTAAGCAATACGTAATTAGTGCTGGGAGTGCTGGGAGCTTTCGGGCCAACTCTCACCTGAACCCGCTGTACTTACGAGTCATTGAATTGATGTATACATTAGCACTATCATCAGTATGAGTATCACTGTGCTTACTCAATATTGCTAAGACGGAATGCCCCCCAGCGGTGTTATCATGACGGGGGTCTTTTGATTCTATGAAGACAGTGACGACAATTTGCCACTTTGGCTCCGGAAAGTTATCACCAGCAGCGAAATTGCAGGACCTGTCGTCCAGATCTCCGTACAGACGGCAAAAAAACAAGACAGGACAGGCTTGCGAACGCACAGAAGAGTGTTAGTAGCGGCCGAAAGAGGCACCCGAGCGTATCGGAACTGCCAGACTGGTAGTGGCAGCACAGGTGGTGGTGGTGGTGTTGGTGGTGGTGGTGGTGGTGGCAGTAGTCGTAGTAGTAGTAGTAGTAGTAGTAGTGGTAGTGGTAGTGGTAGTGGTAGTGGTAGTGGTAGTGGCAGAAGTGGTAGTAGGAGAAGAAGAAGAAGTAGTAGTAGTAGTAGTAGTCGTCGTCGTCGCAGCAGCAGCAGCAGCAGCAGTAGTAGTAGTAGTAGTAGCAGGAGTAGGAGTAGGAAGAGGAGGAGGAGGGGGGGGAGTACTCGTACCACCACAACTGACTAGTTCTAGTAGCTGCTAGTACCAGAAGTAGTACTACGACTAGTACTCACGCTAGTCATAATAGAAGCTGTTAGTAGCAGCAATACTAAGAAGTAATTGCATGATTAATCGTAGGAGTTAAGTTAAAGGGAAAGTAGGAGTGCGAGTAGGAGTACCGTATTTAGGTGCAGCAGGGGGCTGGGAGTAGAAATAGGGGTAGGGGTAGGCGTAGCATTAGGATGAGGAGTGGTGGGGCTGGTGCTGCTGGTGCTGCTGGCGGTGGTGGTGGTGGTGGTGGTGGTGGGCAGCGGCAGCGGCATGTGTTCTGCGTGTTTGGCGTGGACAGCGATCCAAGGACCAAATCGCCGGTGCGAATGAATGGACATCGGTATTCGCGCAACGACAAGGGCGGGGACAGCTTCATTAATCAATGTTGTTTTCACGACCTTGATATACACCAGGGCTTTAGGATGATTCAGGGCTTTTGATGCGCAGAGCTTGTAGGGTTTCCAAATGGGCTTCAGGGCTGCAGATTCTGGGGCTAATTCTGCAAGCATGCACACGAATACCCAAGACCACAGGAGCCATTCCGGAGGGCCTTGACCGTCTAGTCTCTGGTGTGATCTAGCCTGCATATGCCTGCATCGTGTCTCTGCACAGCGACACACATTGGCTTGTTTCGTTCGGCCAAGGCTTCTTGTAAAACAAGACCAGTCATCCCGCCAGTGCTCTTCTGTGGTGCGCCGAGCTGTTTTTTACAAAGGTCATCTTGAGAGGGATCTTTCGGCTGTGAGGGCAGGCCGCGAAGCCTCGATCGACACCCTCGCAACTTGTGGCAGCCGTTGCGGCCTACCAGCGTGAGCGCGAGGTGCTGCGGCATAGAGCCAAGCAGGACCTATATCCTTCCAGCCTCCAGCCAGATGCCTCAGATCAAGGTGGGACCAGAGACCACGGCCAACGACCTTCTGACTGAGCTAGGCAAGCGCGGCCTTCGCTATGCCCACGGCGGACGTGTTTGCCAATGGGAGACAGACGCGTTGAACTTTCTGATGAAGGACAAAAAGGACGGCTGACAACATGCCCGAAGGGTCTTAAGTACCATATAGTAGAATGTAGGGTTTCTATATGATGAATTACGATTATGGTTTATAGGAGAGTATTACCTATAACAGTACCTTGGACCCTTTGGGACGTAGCCATCCCGCCCCTGCTGTAAGGCTTCGTTCTGTCGTGCAGCGCACCCTGCAAGGTGAAATCTGTCAATGTTTGGTTCGACGACAGTGCGAACAAGTCCGAAGCTAATCTGCCTGGTTCGCAGGCGTGGTGCAGGGTGAGTCGTTTCAACGGAGGCAGTTGTGTTTTATGCCTTCTCTCTCTCTCTCTAACTTTCTCTTCTGCTCTCTCACTCTGTCTCTCTCTCTTTCTCCCTCTCTCCCTCTGTTAACTTAAATGACACGAGCCCAATGTTCCCCTGAATGTTCACGAAGAGTATGAATGCTACGATGCCGAGTGGCATTGGCTCAAGATCACTCATCACTGGCTTGGTCGCATGAAGGAATGCTTGCTTGACTCTGTGTGACTGGGGAAAGTGATTGATCTTGGCTGCTCGGGATTGTCTAGATTGTGCCTTTGATTTTTCATGGTAGCAGAGTTTCGGCTCCAGAACCAGGGAAATCCAGCTAGTGAGAGAATGGGCTTTGCAGGGAGGGAATCGGTGGCGAAATCAAAATGTCCCCACCTCCCGCGTACCGCGGTGAGCTGGAGAAATGGGACGACTGGTCATGGCAGCTGATGCGATACATCGGACTGCACAAGCCGATTGCCAAACTGATGATGGATGATGTTGAAGGAGCCAACACTGTGATAACTGATGATCTGATTAAAGCATTTGACATACAACAAACACGATCACAGACGAACCAACTGACATTGTTCTCAAGACAACTGGCATACATGCGTGCACAGATCACTGATGGTGCAGCAAGGTCGACTGTTCGAAATGAAGACACAGAGATTTTCTTCGAGATTTGGCGACGATAGCACAAACAGTCTTCACTGCCCGAAAGGGCTCGAGTCACGAATCTCTTGAATGAGATCATTGGTTTCAAGCTTAGGAATGATCATCTTGAGAGTGGTTTGCGTGATCTCATGATCTTGCAAAGCAGACATGAGAGAAGACGACTGGTCGGCCACTGGACAATGATCTTTTGATCGTGTTGCTAATGCAGAAGACTGTTGGTCCATTACAGCAACACTTGTAGTTGAATGTTCGAAGTATCACGAAGTTCACTGGGGCCTTGGAGATTGTGTTTAGTTACGTCAAGAGCAGGCATCTGACTGTGCCGAGCGTCAAGACTGGCCACCAAGGCCAAGCCGAGATGGACATAGGAGCCTTGAAGGGAAAGAAAGGATGGAAAGGAAAAGGAATGAAGGGAAAAGGAATGTACAAAAGCCAAAGAAAAGGATCAAAGGAACAGGTAAAGGAAACAGCAAAGGATACAAAGGACAAGGAAAAGGAATGAGAGGAATGAAGGGAAAAGGAAAAGGCAATCACTGGAGCAAAGCATGCCCAAAGGAGGTAAATGTAGAATGTCAGCGGTAAGTGGAGAGGAGAATCAGCAATAGAATCGGCAAGGAGAATGGAATGAGGATTGGAATCAGGATGGTGAATGGAACTATGATGACTGGACATGGGATGGATCTGAGTGGAATTCTGAGTGGGCTAGTTGGCTTGATGATTCCGGGACTGGTCTTGATCTGATGACGACTGGAGTTACTGGCCGACTGGTCCTGGAACATGCAAGACTGGTGGAATGCGGAACAGCCGAGTTCTGCGACTGCATCCGGATCTCAGAGTACTGTCCCGCAGGATGCTGCCAAGAATGAACCACCTCAGAATGTTGCAGCAGTGACTGTCGAAACTCAGGAGAAGAATGCAGGTACGCGGGTCTGGACTGTTCGTGGTGCAAAGCCTGGACTGATGACGAGCCTGTTTGTCGGACCTTGCTTGTTGATTGGTGCACTGAGTGCCAAAGTGCCACCGTTGCCGACGAGGAATGTTCCACAAATGGAGTCACTGCGTCTCGAAGGGATGGTCGATTTTCACTTGCAAGCTGGACTGGTGGACAAGTCGTGGATATTTTTCGACAGTGGACGCGCCGTCACTGCGGAGCTTGTCAGCTTGTCTGGAAAGACACTGGATGTGCTAGGTAGAAAGACTGTGCAGCTTGATTGTGGCAATGGCCACTCGCTGAGTGTACACTTCTACGAATGCACTGCACTGGAGTTGTGTGGAGTGTCCGACATGCATGACAACTCGATTGACCATCTGTTCCAGATTGGTTCCTTGATTGCCACAGCACAAGGAAGGAAGGAGGCTGAAGTTGAGGAGTCGACTGAGTTGAAGTTGACATCTGAATAGTCAATGTTCACGCGGGCCGTACAGCATGCACAATGGTTGATCAATCGTTACAGGATTGGATCTGATGGCCAGAAAGAAGGTGGTCGCGAGACGACGGTGGAGCGCTGTGCATGTTTGGTGAGTGGATTTATGCAAAACCACCCAGCAAGAAAGCAAAGGAGGAGCTCAATGGTTCTCTGGAGTGTACCTTGTTTCGAAAGGACACTGAGGCTGATGAGGTTATGCTCGGGAATGCGAATGGCATCTTTAAGGTGAGGACTGTGAAGGGAAGGCCACCATCTGAACAACGGAATGCCACTGGCGTCATGAAGATGGCATCTTGGCCGTGGCGGCCGAAGGGAGATGGAATGGATTCGACTGCGTCTGTAATGCCACCTGATCTTGGAGTGTGAAGGGTAGAGTGAAGCCACCTCCTGGATTGGAATGCGTCGATGCAGAAGATGAAGAGAATGAAGTGCTTGAAGACATGGTGTCTTAACAGAGTGAGAGTGTTACTGCACAAGAGCTTCTGGAGAATGATGGCACTGATCGTGCGCCAATTGCAATGCAGCATGAGATTCTGGAGGCTCGTGGCGCTAGTGATGAAGCCCCTCGGAAGAGTGCCAGGATTGACCCAGATGCTCCAACGAGTGAGCCGTCGAACAAGCAAATGAGAATTTTTGCAGTCATCAGATGATTGCAGGTGTGATTCCGGCTTGCATGGCTTGCATCGATTGACGAGTGTGTTGTGATTGATGGTACAAAGATTGATGTCGAAGTGGATGCCGAGGAAGGAAAACTTGACCAAGAACTGCGAGTCTCCGAGCCACTGCCCTGGGAGAGTGAGTTCCCTCCTGAGGCAGAAAGGAAGGGAGTGCTGAAGGAGATGAACTCAATGAAAAACTTCGAAGAACTTCGACGTGTTTGATGAGGTGAAGATTGAGGATTACACCTAGGAGCAAATTATAATGAAGCACTTTACGGTCGATGGGTCAAGGTTTGGAGGGATGAGAATCAAATAAGAGGCATGGTGGTTGCGCTTGGGTGTTTTCAGAATGTTGAGAGGAAGAGGACAATTTGTTTGCGTCGACACCTCCGCTTGCTACAATGAGATTGGTGCTTTGCGTGGCAACGGCACGAAACTGGGGCATCACCCTTGATGATGTCAGCGCTGCCTTCGTGCATGCAGCAATGTCCGAAACTGGGATGTCGGAGATGCAAGAGTGATCCGAATCTGTAATGCACTGTAATGCCATGAATCTGGCAGACGGCGCGTGCTTGCATATGTAGATGATTCGTTGGTTGTAGGGACTGAGTCGTTCATGTCTCAGCTGTCTGCGGAAGTGTTGCTTAAAGAGACTGGCCAATTGGTGCCAGGGACTGAGCGCACCCCTGGCAAAAAAGGTACGACACAATGGAGACTCGATCGATGTGTGCATAACGCATACATTGATTCGATTCTGGAAATGTATGGTATGAAGCATGCCAAGTCGGTTGCGACGACTGGTACCGTGACGATTGCCAAGACCGTTGTCGCTGGCACTGAGCAGAGTGATATTGCCTGTGGACGAAAGAGCTGAGTCGGGACGTGACTGCCCCGACAATGCAGAGTGTTGCTAACGCAAGGGCACCTGTTGCGGTGTTTGATTGGTACGACAAAGTGTGTCTTAAGACTGCGCCCATCTTATCAGTTGGCTGATGGCGACTGTGCTTTGGGTGTGAATGTCTTTGCGGCTTCTGGCTGCACTGAATGCTCGAAGACGAGGAAGAGCGAAGAGCACCAGTGGATCCACTGTGCATGTTCTTGGGCCTTGCAGTGAGCCTGATTGTAGAAGTAGTCGCACTCCAAGCCTTCTGCCAAGCGTTTGTGTTCGTGTGTGAGAGCAGATGCGGGCACCGGGACCTTGGAATTATCAGTATCTGGTCCCTCGTAACGCATCTTGAAGACTTCGCCACCACCCATCTTGCACATCTCTACTACAAGCTGGTGGGCACCCGCCGAAAGGAACGTGTCTCCGCTTGACCTCTCTTGCTCGCCATGGCAGCCGTTGTTGTCGACGACCTTCTCGCCGTTCAAGTACAGGAGAGAGCCGTCATCGGAGG
>CAJNJA010019500.1:0-10216 GCA_905231915.1 Symbiodinium necroappetens
CAAATCTCACAGGCTCCCAAGCGGAATTCGATGCCTTTGCAAGCAGCGGTTTCCACACAAAGCTGCTGGCATGCTTCTACGCTGGCATTCTCGGGCCAGAAGACGTGCACCGAGTAGTGGCTGTCCAGATTGTCTGTCTCGTTCCTGCCACGGCAAGCCCGCCCGACGCCACCCTCCACTGCCCGGAAGGACGAGGAATCCAAGACAGGGTCACGCCTTCCGTACCGCAAGCACCGGTGCCCTTGGCTGGCTTTGGTGGATTGGATCTCTTGGGTGCCGTTCCACACCTTGCAGCCGTCTTGGGAGAAGTCCAGCCCCTGGCACTGCTCCGTGGCTGCACACAGCAGCTTGCACTGCTCCAATGTCGGCGCTTCGGCTGGGGAGTAGTCTTGGTAGTAGAAGCTGCTGATGTCGTCTTCGTGCGAGCCTCTGCAAGCCCTGTCCACCCCGCCATCCACCGCCACGAAGGGCTCGTAGCTGAGGCACTGGCTGCCTTGGCTTGCCTGGCTGGAGAACTCACCGGTGAAGACGAGGCAATCGCCAGAATTGAAGCTGATCCCAGCACACCACGGCGAGCCTTCGCAGAGCATCTGGCACGAGCTCAGGCTGTCCGCAGCCATTGCGCTGGGTTGGCTACCTGTGGCAGCGCACAGACGATCCTGGCCACCGTCTACGGTGCGAAAGGGACGGAAGAGGAGGCAAGACGAGCCCGTCTGTGCAATTGTGGCCTCCACACCGCCGCTCCGTGTCCACAGCTGGCACTCCATGGATGTGAACTGGATGGCATTGCAGCCGGATGTCCGGACGCATAGACTCTTGCATGCTTCGAGAGATGCGGCCTTGTCTGGGCCCACGGACGTGTAGTAGCTGGGTTGGAGGTCCTCACGGGAGCTGCCACGGCAAGCACGGTCCGCACCGTCAACAGGCCAGAAAGCATCAAGCAACTCCACGGAATCGAAGGCACCGAAGCGCAAGCACAAGGATCCAGAACTTGGAGCACTGGACTGGATTCCTCCCTGTCGAGTCCAAACTTTGCACTGTCCTTTTGTGTATTCCACGCCTCGGCAACCAGGCGTAGACAGGCATCTCTCTTTGCATTCCTCGATGGATGGGCCAGACAGCCAAGTGTACTCGTGGACCGTGTAGAAACTCGGCCAGTCGTCCTCTGCATGTGCTCCGCGGCATGACCTGTCCAAGCCACCATCAACTGCAACGAAGGGTTCGTACCTCATGCACGTGGTTCCCTGCGAAGCAACGCTCGCCGCTATGCCTGAGGGCAACGCCCACACCTCACATGCCGTGCCACTGACGTTGTACTCAACTCCCTTGCACCCAGGCTCTTGTGCACAGGCGCTCTGGCAGTCTGCGAGGGAAGGAGCCATCAGGCTCAGATAGTTCGAGGGAGCATTGTCCTGCACGCTGGTCCCACGGCAGGATCGGTCAGTGAAGCCATCCACGAGACGGAAAGGTGAGAAACTGAGGCAGGTCAGGTCGGGCGATGGGGCGGTGCTTTGGATGCCCGCCGGACGGGTCCAAACCTGACAGCCGTGAATGCTGAACTGGATGCCTTGGCAGCCCGACGTCTCAATGCACAAGCCCTTGCATTCGGACATCGTGGTCACAACTGACGGGTGGTAGTAGTCGTAGTACGCCGCGTTGGTGTCGGTGCTGTCGGCCCCACGGCATGCACGCCCGCTGCCGCCCTCCACCGGTTGGAAGGCATCCGCCGACTCAGCGACCTCCTCCAGCCGCTGCACCGCCAACCTCGGAGGATGCAGATGCCGGCTCGCTTGCTCGCTCTCTTTCTCTCTCCCTCTCTGTCTCTCTCTTCCTTCCCTCTCTCGATTGTCTCCGAGAAACCGTAAGCAGATTGTGCCCGGCTCAGGCAGCGTGCTCTGCACCCTGCGCAGCCAAAGTCGACATCGGAGGCGCTGCTGGCTGAACTCGATACCTGGCAGGGCAGGGCCGGGCGGGAGCGGCGGCCGGGGCTCCCGCGTCTCTTGGGACTGCACTCCGCAATCACTGCATCTCCAGGCCTGTGCAGCCGACATTAGCCACACACTGGCCACGGCAAGCGTCCAGGCTCGAAGCTTGGGAGAAGCTCAACTGCGTGTAGTCGCTGCTGGAGCCGCTGCACGCCCGGTCCCGTCCCATCTCCACGAAAGGCTCGTAGCGCTGGCAGACCGACGTTGAGCTCTCTGCGGTGGCCCCGATTGCCAGAGTCCACAACAGGCAGGTGCCGGAGACCGAGTCGTAAGAGACGCCTTTGCAGCTTGTCACATCGGTCTCGGACTGCCTCACACAGAGGTCCTGGCAGTCCTGCAACGATGCGGCCGAGCGCTGCAGGTAGTACGAGCTCTGCACATCTTCTGGGCCCTGCAAGCCCCTGCAAGCGCGGCCTTCGCCCCCATCCACGTCGCGAAACGGCAAGAAGCGGTGGCAAGTACCGGATCCTCCGTCTGATACAGAAAGCTCTCCGGATCCCAGCCAGACTGTGCATCCTGCAGAACCGAAGCCAACTCCTCGACAACCCGGCATGGACACACATCGCAATTGGCAGCTGTACAGTGTCGACACCTGCTGCACGCCAACAGAGAACGCGGTCAACGCAGCTGCATGGCATGTCGAGGGATAACCTCCGTTGAGAGCTGTGAAGGCATGACTGTCCTCAAAAGCATCCTCCCCACCATAGCTCATGCACAAAGAGCCTTTCGTATACGTGGAGGCCTGGATCCCACCGCGCCGAGTCCACACTTCACAACGTCCATCGCGAAATTCAATACCCTTGCATCCGGCGGTTGTTGTACAGAGAATCTTGCATTCATCCACCGTTCTGCCACTGAAGAAACTGTAGTAGCTGCTGTAAGAATCCCGTGGGTCCGAACCCCGGCAGGCTCGGTTGATCCCACCTTCAATGTTGATGAAGGGCAAGTAGCGCAGGCACTGGGATCCGGGGGAAGGGGCAACAGCTCCGATTCCTTCCAGCCTTGTCCAGACCTCGCACCAGCCTCGGTACTCGATGCCTCTGCAGCTCGCAGTCTCAGTCTCCCGCTTCTTCATGCAGAGCGCCTTGCAGGAGTCCAAGCTCGGAGCCTCCAGCGGAGAGTAGATTTCGTAGTAGCTGCTCTGGGTGTCGCTCGCCCCGCTCCCGCGACAAACCCGGTCAGAGAAGCCGTCCAGCGTCCTGAAGGGCCTGTATCGGAAGCAAGCTCTTCCTGGTGCGCTGACTGAAGCCTGGATCCCATCCGCAAGGGTCCAAATCTCGCAGGCACCCAAGCGAAACTCAATGCCTTTGCACACCTCGGTCCTCATGCACAGCCTTTGGCAGGCATCCATCGATGAATTCTCAGGCCATGCGGTAAAGACAAGGTAGTGGCTGTCCAAGTTATCCATCTCGTCCTGGCCACGGCAGGCTCTGTTCATGCCTCCTCCCACAGGCTCAAAAGCAGAAGCCGTGAGTAAAGGATCCGGACTTCCGTAGCGCAAGCAGAGGTGCCCTTGGCTGGCCTTCGTAGTCTGGATCCCGAAACGCGTCCACACCTTGCAGCCGTCTTGGGAGAAGTCCAGCCCCTGGCACTGCTCCGTGGCTGCACACAGCAGCTTGCACTGCTCCAATGTCGGCGCTTCGGCTGGGGAGTAGTCTTGGTAATAGAAGCTGCTGATGTCGTCTTCGTGCGAGCCTCTGCAAGCCCTGTCCACCCCGCCATCCACCGCCACGAAGGGCTCGTAGCTGAGGCACTGGCTGCCTTGGCTTGCCTGGCTGGAGAACTCACCGGTGAAGACGAGGCAATCGCCAGAATCGAAGCTGATCCCAGCACACCACGGCGAGCCTTCGCAGAGCATCTGGCACGAGCTCAGGCTGTCCGCAGCCATTGCGCTGGGCTGGCTACCTGTGGCAGCGCACAGACGATCCTGGCCACCGTCCACGGTGCGAAAGGGACGGAAGAGGAGGCAAGACGAGCCCGTCTGTGCAATTGTGGCCTCCACACCGCCGCTTCGTGTCCACAGCTGGCACTCCATGGATGTGAACTGGATGGCATTGCAGCCGGATGTCCGGACGCATAGACTCTTGCATGCTTCGAGAGATGCGGCCTTGTCTGGGCCCACGGACGTGTAGTAGCTGGGCTGGAGGTCCTCACGGGAGCTGCCACGGCAAGCACGGTCCGCACCATCAACAGGCCAGAAAGCATCAAGCAACTCCAGGGAATCAAAGGCACCGAAGCGCAAGCACAAGGATCCAGAACTTGGAGCACTGGACTGGATTCCTCCCTGTCGAGTCCAAACTTTGCACTGTCCTTTTGTGTATTCCACGCCTCGGCAACCAGGCGTAGACAGGCATCTCTCTTTGCATTCCTCGATGGATGGGCCAGACAGCCAAGTGTACTCGTGGACCGTGTAGTAACTCGGCCAGTCGTCCTCTGCATGTGCTCCGCGGCATGACCTGTCCAAGCCACCATCAACTGCAACGAAGGGTTCGTACCTCATGCACGTGGTTCCCTGCGAAGCAACGCTCGCCGCTATGCTTGAGGGCAACGCCCACACCTCACATGCCGTGCCACTGACGTTGTACTCAACTCCCTTGCACCCAGGCTCTTGTGCACAGGCGCTCTGGCAGTCTGCCAGGGAAGGAGCCGTCAGGCTCAGATAGTTCGAGGGAGCATTGTCCTGCACGCTGGTCCCACGGCAGGATCGGTCAGTGAAGCCATCCACGAGACGGAAAGGTTTGTAACTGAGGCAGGTCAGGTCGGGCGATGGGGCGGTGCTTTGGATGCCCGCCGGACGGGTCCAAACCTGACAGCCGTGAATGCTGAACTGGATGCCTTGGCAGCCCGACGTCTCAATGCACAAGCCCTTGCATTCGGACATCGTGGTCACAACTGACGGGTGGTAGTAGTCGTAGTACGCCGCGTTGGTGTCGGTGCTGTCGGCCCCACGGCATGCACGCCCGCTGCCGCCCTCCACCGGTTGGAAGGCATCCGCCGACTCAGCGACCTCCTCCAGCCGCTGCACCGCCAACCTCGGAGGATGCAGATGCAAGGCATGAGAGAGACTCTGCAAAGCCAGCCAACGCTTCACTATAAGTCCAGTAAGGAACATGTGTACTCTCTTACTCATGTATGGTCTCCTCACAGCAAGCACATCTTTTTGCAAGCTCGGGGGGCCGTAGGCAAATGGAACCAAAGGCTTCGGCTGTTGCCCGCACGTCCCGATTCCACATCTTGCAGCCATCCGGACCGAACTCAACTCCTCGCGAAAGGACAGACACATATGCAAATTTGGACACAAGGAAAAAGCCTTCTTTTTAGCCCACTCCTACACATTTCCTTGGACTAGCTCTGGAAGACCTCCGGCCTCTGCAGCTGGAGGACTGTTGGCAGCGGACACGGCATGCTTCCAGATTAGGAGCTTCGGACGAGTTCTGAGAGGTGTAGTAGCTGTCAGATATATCTTGAGAGTGAGACCCCCGGCACGCCCGGTCCCGGCCCATCTCCACGAAAGGCTCGTAGCGCTGGCAGACCGACGTTGAGCTCTCTGCGGTGGCCCCGATTGCCAGAGTCCACACGAGGCAGGTGCCGGAGACCGAGTCGTAAGAGACGCCTTTGCAGCTTGTCACATCGGTCTCGGACTGCCTCACACAGAGGTCCTGGCAGTCCTGCAACGATGCGGCCGAGCGCTGCAGGTAGTACGAGCTCTGCACATCTTCCGGGCCCTGCAAGCCCCTGCAAGCGCGGCCTTCGCCCCCGTCCACGTCGCGAAACGGCAAGAAGCGGTGGCAAGTCGACCCCGGCTCTGCAGCTGCCATGACCACTCCAGGCCCGTGCCACGTTCTGCATCCTCCTACTCCGAAATCGACCCCTCTGCAACCAGGCATGGATGCACATCTCAACTCACAGTCTTGCAAAGATCCGGCTCTCTCAGGCCCGTGCACGAGGGCCGTCAATCCCTCACCGCCGCAAGTGTGGCCTTCATCCATTGACATGAAGGCGCTGGCATCCTCCCAAATGTCCCCGCCACCCACGCGCAGACACAAGGAACCACTCTGATCCCTGGAAGACTGGATGCCTCCGCGCCGAGTCCAAACCTGACAGTTTCCTGCTGTGTACTGAATGCCTTTGCATCCGATGGTTGAAAGGCACAGTGTCTTGCACGAGGCAAGGGAGAAAGATTCGGAACTCGTGAGACTGTAGTAGCTTGGCCAGGCATCAGTGGGGTCCATGCCACTACAAGCTCTATCTAAGCCACCGCCGACCGGTATGAGAGGCTGATAGCGCAGGCAGGTCCGAGTCTCGCTGGAGTAGCTTCCTGAGATGTTGGATGTCCAAATGTTGCATCCGGAACTGCTGTATTCAATGCCTTGGCATGCTCGAGTTCTCGCACACTCAAACTTGCACTGGTCGGCGATCTCTCCAGCTGGAAAAGTCAAGGTCTTGATTTGATACGGTGGCGGACCAAAACAGCCACGTTTCTCTCCCCCATCAATGCCCACGAAGGGTTCATACTTCAAGCAGGTGGATCCGCTGAAGCTGATTGAGGTGGTGACGGGTCGCGTCCACACATTGCAGCCGTTGCTGCTAAAATCGATAGCTTTGCAATCGGCGATCTTCAGGCACCTGGCCTTGCAGTCATCGAGCGTGGGAGCCTGCGCAGCGTTGAAGTACACGAAGTAGGACGGGCTCCAGTCGGAGGTCGATTGGCCACGGCAGGCTCGGTCCAAGCCGCCATCGACTCGTGGAAACGCATCGGGAACTCCAAGTGTCCCGGCACGGAGGCAGATGGAGCCGGCCAGCTGCACTGTGGTCTGGATCCCAGAGGCCCGGGTCCACACCTTGCAATCGCTGCCTGAGATCTCAACACCCTGACACAGCGGGCTTTGCGCGCAGAGAGACTTGCAGCCTTCCGTGGACACGGAGTGACTCGTAAAGAAGCTCGTCTCATTGTCGAACTCGTCCCTACCTCGGCATGCTCGATCGTTACCATCCACCTGGACGAATGGCGCCAATGGCTGACCTGGGTGCACTGGCTATTACAGCTTCAGGTCACAAGGCAAGCACGTGGCGGTAACAGCACACTGGGCAGCAACACGTTAAGCCTCCGGCAAACACTCTGCGAAAGAGAAGCTGTTGCGGCAATTCGCTCAGATCGCGTCCACAGCTCACAGCGAGTACCGCTGAATTCGATGCCCAAGCAAGCTGGTAAACCCAAGCATAAGTCCTGGCAAGCCTCCAAAGAGCTTGCAGTCATGATCTCGTAGTATGCTGGGTTGTTGTCAGACACGCTTCCGCCCCGGCACGCACGGTCCAGCCTGCCCTCTGCAAGGACAAAGGGCACATACCGCAAGCAGACAGGACCGACAGTCACCGCGGTTGCCTGGATGCCACCAACACGAGTCCAGACTTCGCAGCGTCCTGGCCTCCACTCGATGCCTCTGCATCCTTCCGTGTCGACACAGGCATTCTTACAGGACTCCAAGCTCGCTGCTCGGCTTCCACCATGCACCACATAATAGGAATTGTCGTCATCTGAGGCACTGCTGCCGCGACAAACACGATCCGTCCCGCCCTCTACGGCTTCAAAGGCATCGACTTCTTCTCTTCCACTCTGCAATGAGGCGGTGAGTCTACGCTGCACCATGTTCAAAGCCCGCGTAGTGGAGCTGGTCGACCGATCTATCCTGAGATGGCACGGATCTCGTGTCCACAAGACTAGTGACTATAGTCAAGACTCTCCCAAGAAATCGTACCGAAGAGCTGGGCTCTAGCACACACCAGGCACCAAAGAGCAACGACCTTGGCATCAGAGATGAAGCTTCTCAAGAGGGCTCGTCTGGCTGACAGGTGGCAACACCAGGCGAACCTTCGCCTTTTGGGCACTGAAACGTCTTGTAAGCTCTCGGCGAAGACCGTGGACGCCATCGTGAGCTGGCAACGTAGCCCTTCTTGGGCTCCGGGCAGCTGAATTAACGTCTACGAAGACTCTCCGCACACACTCTCACATTATCTCACGTCCTCACGTCCTTGAGCTTTCAGGTTGCAATGTTCTCATTGATTGCAAAGGCATATCGACTGCTTGTGTTTGCCGGTCAGCACACTGCGCGTTTGGATCCTGTACGAAAACGAGTACGTTTTACCCTAGCTTGAGATTGAGCCAGGCTGGTTGCATCAACATTCACAAAAAGCCTCACGTGGGAGCACAGCACGCCAGCAGTGATTGCAGTTGGGGAGCTTTGAGGTCAGAGCAGTCGAGGCTAAATCTTCACGGGTAGGCCTGCAGTTTGGTTCACGGTCGGTGGCTTAGGCATGCGCACGCGCGCGAGCATGCGCGCGCTCTCTTGGCTCTGGCCCATCATCGCTGAAGCAGCCTTTTCTCCCCTCTGGCATGGCCAGATGCGCCCGTCTTTCCGGGCCTGGGGATCGGGCGCTTCGGCCCGCATCAGCGAGCAGTCGCAGAGACCTTTGTTTCAAAGCTTCGGAGTTCGGATGCGGGGAGTGCAAGCAGTGGCCGAGTAGCTTCCTCCGGCTTGTCCGACAGGTCGTCATGCGGCACAGTACAAGCTGTGAGAGCCTGACGCGACGAAAAATGGTGATTTCAAGGCATGCGGCGAGCACTGACATGCTTGGCGCTGCTGAGACACTCCTCTGCTACGAAGGCTCAGTGTGAAGACTTGCCACAAATCGATGACGAAAGGCCAAAGAGCTGTTGTCGACAAACCTACACTAGCAGTCTAGCATAGTCCGAGTCAAGCAACACAGAAGAGGCCGCAGGGCAGCCAGAAGGTCATCCCCAGCAGGAAGGAGTCCTGACACGCTAAGCGGCGCAGCGCTGCCGCTGAAATCTGCTTGCGGAGGCTCAACGGGGCAAGTGCCAAAAGTGATCCCCACGAGACCTGAACCGAACATCCGAAGGGCGAAGTGGCTTAAGATTTGCACTGGCCCATACTACTGGTCCACTCCACATCTCCGACTGCTCATGAGCTTCAACTTCGAACACCCAGCAAGGTTTGGCACTTGCTCTCCCAGTACGATAGGCAGACGGGCTTTGGGGTTCAGAGGTCGCCGAAAAACTTGACGTTTAGATTTGGGTAAGAGTTGGGTATGTTGCAGGTTCGAACACAAATGGCCAGCAAACATGTTTATGTTTGGAAGGATGACGCTCAAAGGACTTTGCGCAAACTAAAATCCTTCAACGGCTTCGCACGAACCTCAAACCTTTAAGTCAAGGACTTCCAAACCTCAAAGAGCGCTTAAAGGATTTCATGCAAACCTGACACTGATACCTTCAACAGATTTGGCCGGGGTAGAGAGCGCTTGAAGGACTTCGCGCTAACCTGAAACCTTCAAGAGATGATTTGGCTGGGTGGAGAGCGCTTGAAGGACTTTGAGCTAACCTCAAACCTTCAAAAAGATTGGTGGCGAGCGCTTAACGGAGTTCGCTCAAACCTCAAACCTTCAAAAGATTTGGTAGGGTGGAGGGCACTTAAATACTGAAGGACTTCACGTAAACCTCAAACCTCCAAGAGACTTGGCGAGGTGATTTGGGGGGGTGGAGAAAGGACTTCGCCCAAACCTCAAACCTTCAAGAGTTTTGGCGCGGTAGAGCACGTGACAAGGACCTTGAGCAAACCTTAATTTGGTGCAGTGGAAACCGCCAAAAGGATCTTGAGCTAAAGGATTTGGCGAGGAGGAGAACGCAAAAAGGACCTTGGGCAAAACTTCAAGAGATTTGGCGGAGTGGAGAAGGCCGACAACCCTTTGGGGAAGCCTCAAACCTTCAAAAGATTTGGCGGGCAAGGTTCTTGTCTGAATCCAGTCTTGAGCTTCGGGTCTGTCGGGGCCCTGGCCTCTGTTTCTGTAGAGTCCCCAAACCCTAAACCCTAAATAGCAAAACTACAATACTCCCTAAACTCTGGGCCCTAAACCCGAAACCACGACAACAACCACTCCCGCATTCGTAGACTTCTACCAGGGACACAGACTACCAGAAGATTCGATCCGAGAAGCCAACATCTGCTGCTGCTCCTGCTCCTGCTCCTGCTCCTGCTCCTGCTCCTGCTCCTGCTCCTGCTCCTGCTCCTGCTCCTGCTCCTGCTCCTCCTGCTGCTCCTGCTGCTCCTGCTGCTCCTGCTGCTGCTGCTGCTACTGCTGCTGCTGGATACTGTTGCTGGTCTTGTTGCTGATTTTGTTGTGCTTGTTGCTGCTGCTGCTGCTGCTGCTGCTGC
>CAJNJA010019501.1:0-10214 GCA_905231915.1 Symbiodinium necroappetens
GGTTAACGGTTCCAAAGTCTCATTACCAATCCTATAATCTGATGACATGTAAACTCCCAATTATAAAAGAGGAGCGAGAGCGGTATAATTTTAATTGTAAGAAGACAAAGTAAAGAGAATCACCAATCTTAATATGAATCAGCGGCTGGCTCCTAATGTCCTAAAGATTTAATGTAATAAAACCATTGTACGTAAGAGGAATTCCTTGACATTGAAGCGTCAGCCGTGGAATGGGAAGTAGGGAAAGAGCTATATCCTAAGTCAACTGTGGTATCCTCTAATAATAATAGAAGTTGGTGTAGCATAAGGGAGAACAGAGCCCACAGAGTCATGCGTTTAATCTCCAGGTCATTAAAGGGGTTGGTTGTAGAGGTTCGTTGGTACGTGTTTGTTCTCTTCACTCCTCTCATTCTATTCGTTACGCTCACTGTTTTCCTATCATAATTCTCTTTACTCTCCTTCTCCTTGTACATTCTCTATCTTTTATCTCTTGTAATTATTGGTAAACTCCTCCTGTAATTATGGTTGACTCTTGGTTTCCTTGACAGGTAGATTCTGAAGGCCTATAGGTTACATTCTAAGGTTAACGACTTCCAAGATCCTAAATGCTGAGTTTAATGTCTTTCACCTGTGTCCCACCTTCCAGTAATTATAACCTATAAGCATACAAGCATAAGATAGAGAGATGAGAAGAATAAGAAACCGTACAACCTAGAATGTGGTGTCATCAGCATGTGGGATTCTCCAAGTGTAATTCTCATGCGGGAAATGGTAATAAGAGATGGATTACATTAGAATATAGGAGAGATTACTTATTTTATCCATTTCCTACAGCCACCTTTGTTCCATTATTACCATTACCTTTATCCCTTACCAATCATTACTTTCTCTGGTTCTTATTGTGCTTCATCTAAACCTTTACGACACCAGCATTTGGAAGGAACCATATTGAAAGTGAGGAACGAACCATGATTATATTATGAGAGATTCTTTATCTTCATTATACATTAGAATCATACAGTACATCTTATCTTTTATAGTTATCTTCTGGTTATCTTTAATGGTTATGTGGATTAGCTCTTACATTATAAGGAATCTGGCTTACGCGTTCTATTTCATACATTACAAACCACCACTATATCTTCTGGAGAACTGGCTCGTGGATTCCTGGATTCGTGGTTTCTTGAGCTGGAAGATAAGAGAGAAAACCCGTTCCAATAAACCCCTGAGATACCTTTAATGATACAATAGAACCTCCACCAATAATAGTATGAGGAGAAGATAGGTGAAAAGTATAAAGCAAATAACCCGTACAATAAAACCCTGAGCTACAAGAATCCAAGGTTACAAGTTTAATGGGTGTTTCCAAGGTGTAAAATGCTGGTGTAATGAATGAACACTCCAGTCCTAGAATGAGATCAGAGTCGTAGGTGAACCGCATGCATGATTGGTGTTGTCATTCTATTAATAATGGAATCCGCTGTCATTGGTTTCTTTTATTTAAATTATTAGACAGCGGATGGTGGGAAATAAAACTACGTGATGGAAATGAAATGAACGATGAATAAAAGAACAGAGCTAAGTTAATAAAAGCATTCTTTCCCTACATTCTACCACCATTTCATATTATTATTGGCGGTTCTCTTCATACGTTGATAGGAAATTATTAATTGTAATTGATGAAGGTGTATTAGAAAGAGAGATGACCTATAATGTAATGAAGAGAAGATACGGTTAATAATAATCTCTAAAGATATAATAAGAGAACCACGAACCTAGGAAATAGATCTCATGTAGATTTAGTTATATTATTATAGGAGAAGTTAAGTTGTATAATATTACCTATAATTGTACTAGATGAAATGACTTAGATTATAATTATAAGATTCCACTATTATTTTAGGTCTAATAAACACCTATTTTCCTAATGATAAGATCACCTAAAGATTTAGTTACACCAGATCAATATTAATTAAGCGTATTTCCCTTTCCTATTTTCCCGTTATACATTTCTATAATTAAAAATCTCTTCATCCTGTAGGTCAATCTTACATTATAAAGTTAGTGGTTCTTTTCCTTTATTTTAGGTCTATAATTTATATTTTACATCTAATGGTATAATTCTGGGTTATGTCTTCATTGTTTTATTAATTAAATCTTTTCTCCTCTTCCTATTCACCTTCTCTTCCATCTTTATTCACTAGGAGATTATATTTAAAGAAGGAAGAAGGAAGGTGTAGGTTATAATGTAGGTGTGTCTTTATCTAGCTGAATGGGTGTAGAGATTACATGACAAAGAAGGTTCGTTTGCATATTAAATCTGGTCTTTTATGCTGGCTTTTACTTCTCTTATACCATCCAACCTTACATTATAAATCCGGGTGGTAACTTGACTGGTGGATCCCAAAAGCCTAGATTATTGACTCCAGAACCCAAGGTGTAACATGAGAAGGACCCTGGTGAATGGGAATAAAGGTTACGAGGATTCATATTAATAAAACTCAAGATATCCTATAAATTTAGGTGAATCCTCGTATTCCTTTATGTTTTATA
The DNA here is from genome assembly GCA_905231915.1 of Symbiodinium necroappetens. NCBI lineage: Eukaryota > Dinophyceae > Suessiales > Symbiodiniaceae > Symbiodinium > Symbiodinium necroappetens. The sequence goes on from CAJNJA010019501.1 coordinate 2,554, forward strand.
GAATGTCTTGTTTAGTTTATTTAAAGCAAACGAAATACGCCTAAGGAATCTCTTATGTTTAAATGTAAATAGAAGTAAGACATAGCAGTGAATAATGAATAAGAAGGAAAAGACAGGTGAAAAGAACCAAGATATAGTGACAATGAACCAGAGCTTACTTCTATTTCCCATTTCTATTTATCCTCTCATTCCTTTCCCTTGTTATTCATTCTTCTATTCTCCTTCTTACGTACTCCTATAATAATATAAAGAAGAATGAATACCAAGGAAGATAGGAAGAGGATACAAGTAATAGATGAAAAGTAAAGAAGTAAACGGCGGCTGTATGATGAAGGAGGAAGTGGTAAAGGAAAGCGAAGCGTGCTATGTTTAAATTATAGCTGTAAAACCCTTTCCAACCTTACCAATCTTACCCTTGGACTCACTTACCAAGATAGGACCAGGATATAGCTGTGTCTTATTTAAACCAAGGAAGCTGTTGTACGAGCATGGGAAGTCAGGAACGGAGTCAATAAGTAATCTGAGTCTTTTGTCCTCATTCAATTACCAGGAATCTTATCACGCTTTAATTCCTAGAAACATTAGGCGTATTACCTTTCACCTTTATCCGGATGAAATAGAAAGAAGAATGACAGCATAGGACACAGCTCATACGGTTCATGTTTCCTGTAATCTAAGGTTAAGACTCAGCATTATAATGGAACCATAAAGGCGGTTGGTAACTCCTGTAAAGATATTGAGTGGTATGTCTTATTTCATTGCATTCTCTGATTCCATATTATAAAAGAAGTGAATTTCCTTGACATCTCTTACACCTTGGAATTAGTTGTATCTTGGACTCTTCATATATCATCAGAGAACCATTCATCTTATCTTTCAGGTCATATTATCCAGATTAAATATTGGAATTATAGACTTAGGAATCATAAGCTTATTATCTTCATAGGATACATCTTATTGAATTAGGAGAAGTGGTTTATTGTAGGAGAAGAGATGAATGCTGAATAAAGATAAATAAGAAGTGAGTTCTTTTATTTTAATTTAATTCAGCATTCTCATTCTTCCCGCTATCGCTTTTCCCTTACGAAATCTCCCATCTTCTGTGGTTAGTTGTTGTAGGGCTTAGGAATCTCCCTTCATTTATAACCTACACCTACCAACAACAGCCTTATAATATATCCTGGAAACTTAGCCTTGTACTTGGGACTCATTCATCATGGCAGAGGAAGTCCTATTTTATTCCTTGGGTTTTTTGGCTAATTTTAATTCATATTTTCTATCTTTTGCTCATTTGAATTAAAATTATTCAAAATAAACCGTATAATCTAATTATAATCTCCTATCTTGGATTCTACAACCATTTCCTCTATGATTCCAAGTCCTAAGTCTATAATTCCAATCCTTCTTGGTATCCTTGAGAGATAACTTCCTGAATGATTCTATAGGTAAATCTTAGTTGGTAAGGATGAACTAAGCTTATAGGAGAGATGGAATGTAGAGGATGTTTGAATTAAATAAAACATAAAGTGAGTTTCCTTCTCCTTCTCTCCTATACATCTACTGGTTTCCCCTCATGGCATAAGAGACTGGAAGGAAAGTCCAAGGTTGAACGGAGTCAGTAAAGAAGGTAAAGAAAGATCCCTAAAGAAGCATTCATTACAACCAAGGATGGGATTAGAGGTTACATTATTAAAGGAAATATGACCTAGAATTGAGTCCAAGAGCTAGAATTATAAGTAAACTGCTGTTGTATAATGTAATCTAGCTCTTGGTCCTATTTCCTTCTATTTTATGGAGATCTTATATTTTATAATGACAGCCATGAATCATCAAGGTCCAGGAATCATAAAGGGAACCATTAACGTAAGACTCCTACACCTGAGTTATAATGTCACAGGGAATCCAGCATAAAGAACCTTGACTTTTATTACATGACACCCATGCTGTAGGAAATGGTAGGTGTAGATTATAATAATTCCTGGATTTCCAAGACATTGAAATAAACCTAATGAGAACAAAGGATGGTAGGAAAGGGATAATAGGATTAAAGGAAAGATGTAAAGCCTAAGCCCTGATGTCAAAGGTGTTCCTTGGTATGCATTACAATTATAAGAGAGGAGATAGAGCTTATGTCCTTGGTATGTGGATTCCAGGGTAAACCGTATAATCCCCTAAAGAATATTGACTTTCCCTAGATCAACTACCAACCATCAAGGAAGCATGGGATTATAGGGAAGTTCCTAAGGTTGGAAGAGACAAGAGAAATACCTTGACAACTAGATCCTGACTCTTACGAACCCTGGAAACAAGGACTGGACTGGTGTTTATTGAGATCGGTGATTGACTTTCCTTTGTTTAAATTATTAAAAGTCTATCACCGAACTCAACACACCATTACATTCCCAATTGCATGACAAGGAAGCTGATGTAGGAAGTTAGCAGTTGGCCTGGAAATGGTGGGATTAGGAGATGACACAGGAAAATAGGACCAAGATATAACTAGGAAATGAATGGGAATAACTGATGAGACGTGAAGGAAGACCTGGATTACATTATACAACAGGGAAGAGCTTTGTTAATCCTAATAAAATATGAAGTAGGAGAAGTGTAAAGAAGAAAGTCTCTTATCCCTATAATTATTAAAGGAAATAAGCTCAGATAATACACTTCTTTTATATTTTATAATGAAATCTCATTCATCATGGGAATGTCCTTTACGTTCCTTATCAATCTATAATTCCTATATCCCTAAATCCTAAGTTTAATGAATAACAAGGAACTTCTCCTAATCCTTTATGACTTCCTCACCGCCAGGCATGGTTTCTTTTGGTTTTATAGAATGCCGTAATCTCCTTTATGCTGGAGCTTGTGTCACGCATCAATATTATTTGGTGATCGTTCTCTGTTAATAATTACTGGTATTCTTCTCTTTATCCCCTTCCTATAATCCTACCATCGTGAGTTTCTTTGCCCTTATGCTACGTTTATTTATTATAAGTTAAGTCTTTTATCTTCATTTCATTCAATTAAATTACGTATTCTCTGTGCATGAATGAAATGAGATAAACAAACTAAGATTTCTCTAATTATTAAATAAAGCAAAGTAAACCTAAAATATGCACAGAGAATATGCAATGGATTAAAGAAAACAGGAATGAAACCAGCATCCTCCTTTACTTTCTCTACCGGCTTTTGGATGTAGGATACAAGGACCTGGAAACACGTATTAATTAAGACATACCACTCGTTCCACCTATCAAAGGCCTAGAAACTACCATCAGCTTCTGGGATACGTGGCATAAAGGAAAAGCGCCAGCGGGAGAAGCATTCTAGGTAATGGAAGAGAAGAGCGTAAGCGGGTGTAACGGTTTAATTAATATAATAAAGAGAAACAATTGAAACAAATAAACCGTTACTCTCGCTCCGCTCTTCCATAATCTCATTTCCCTATATTCCAAGGTGAACCATTATTATTTAGGAGCAGAGAAAGCTATTCCAGATTCCATAAGAAAGAGCCAGCCGTAAAAGCCCGGAACTAAGATGCCAGGTTATAGATTGAAGCACCCAGAGAATACATTGCTTTCCCCTTACCTTTATAGCTGAGTTATAATCTCCTGTAGGCTTGAGTTCTACATCATCATCCTTATTTCCCTTGTCTCTAAAGGTTTTAATGGTTGGAATCCCAATCACAAGCTCCGTTCTACTTCTATCCTCCTATTCTTTCCTTATTATTAAAATATAATGAAAGATTATTGAGGATAGGAGGAAATAAGACCCAGAATCATAAGCTATATTTCCCTGTATCCAATCATTAGGAAAGTTGGTAGAAGGACAAGGAACCAATCTTAGAGGAATAAAAGAGGTTGTAGGAAGAGTCCTAAGTTGTATGAGTGGAAAGTAAAGGTAAAGCGTAAGCAATGAATAAAAGATAACACAACATAAGACATAGAACCACTCCTGTAAAGTTACAATCATATTATAGGTGGGATATAATTCTAGTTGTACATTGATAAGGAACTAATGCTGGTGGTTCTTCTTTATGTTTCCTTTATTCATATTTACCACCAGCAACAATTCCATTACAATTAAACTCAATACAATAAAACATAGAGGAACCTTGGCATGCGTTATATTTTAATTATTAAACAAAAGATACAATTTTAATGGAAATAAAACGCACGCCAAGTTTCGTTTAATTCAATTAATTCTTTCTCCTATCTTCACGTACCAAGGAAAGTTAACCGTACGAACCACCAATACCCTTATGACACCGCTAAATCTGGACTCGTAAGCTGGTGATGGTGTTCCAGGCCTTATTTTCCTTATTTCTCTACCATTACTAATATTGGTGGTGTTTTTAAAGATATGAAGCGAAGCAAGAAATAAGGAACACCACCAATAAACAACTAGGAATTACACCTAACCTATAATAAGCCCAGGAGAAGGTGACTCACGAATCCTATGTCCTAATAATAATTCTTGACAGGTAACCACAAAGGATGGGATAGAACTAGAATAAAGGTGTAACCGCCAATATTAATTATGACCTACAAGAACACCCTCTTCCTGAATGATTGGTTGTAAGACTAGAAAGATAACCGCTAAGTCATTACAGTGGAAGTCAAGGTCATGAGTCTTATTTCACCTTTATCTAGATGACAGAGGCCGTTGGTAGGCAAAGAAGACTCACGGAATAATATGAAAAGAAATAAGTGTAATAGAAATAAGTAATGGAAATAAGTGTAATAAAAGAGCGTAATGAATGTCCAAGAGAATGGTTCCTTTATCTCAATTAATTTAATACAAACAAGATATTTTATTCTTTGGTTTATTTCCATTAAATTAATTGGATAAAGAGGAACCGTAAGCCAACTTCCTTTACGCCTTGTGTTTCCATCTCTGGTATAAGCTGTCTCCTATGTCTTGATGAGTCATGTGATTAGGAGCTATAATTTTAATAGAACGTAATGAGAGAATATAGGAATAAGAAATAAACCATTTTAATAAAACAATAGAAGTGAGTCTTTGTTCCACCTCTTTTATTTACTTTTCACCTATCATCTAATATGCCTTTATGAGGTTGGTAGGAAAGCCTAAGATGAAGGTTCCTTGGCGGTTGATTGGAAAGTAAGAATTAGGAACAATACGCTCTTTTATTCCCGTTAATAATTTATATTTTAGGATGTAAGAAGCCAGCATGTAGGGAATGGGTGGATGTCTTAATTAATATTCATCAAGATAGCCCAAAAGGTAAGATGTAAACCATAAACAAAGGATAACAACATCAGATTTCCTACAATAAAAATGTATAGAGGAAAAGGTTGATGGGAATACTGGAAATTTAGGTCAATATGCTGTTGGTAGGAGATTAGGAGAGAATCCTTTGTTAATGCTGTAGGCCTGGATTGTAAGAGGGGAAAGTAAGAGAAGATTCCTAAGGCAAATAACCAACTGAAAGAAGATAAATAAACCAAATACAAATGAAATATGATTAAAAGATATGAAGAAGATAAAACAAAAGAATAAGGGACAACTTTATTTCCATTTGTGTTTTGTATTCGCTACGGCTTATTTCTAATGTAATCCCTTTACTTCTATAGGATCTCTTGTACCACTAATGGAATCCCGCTATCAAGGTGTTTCAAGGAATTATTAAAGCGTACGGGAGACACAGCATTCTACCTTCCTTGTATCCTCTAATCCTAGTTATACCTTAGGCCTGTAAAGAGAGAATAAGGATAACCATTAACCGTACAGGAAGCCCACGGTAAGAACTGGGATTACAGAGTCACGATGTCCAGCATGAGAGCCTGCTATGGTTTATTTCCTGTACTTCTAGGCCAACCGTATAATGCTACAATAGAACTAGAACATAAGGGACAAGGAAATACGCCACATTAATAATGGGAATGAACGGTTAGTATGAGGATGAACTAAGATTTCTCTATTAAATAAAACATATGGTAGATTTCCTATATTCAAGGTGTTATACGGTTCTATCCAGGCATTATAAGAAGATTACCATTATTCCAGAGCCGACAACCATGACCCACAGATGCCAAGATAGAACCGAGATTATGGGATGTGAGAATAAAGATGAATAAAAGATGGTCAATAAAACCCTGAGAGATAAGATGAATGCTGTAGGATAATATGACTTAAGATTTACCTTTATGAATCAAGCTTATTTATGGCCTAAGGAATCCCTTGTCATTCATTAAACACAGGTCTCTTGGTATTCTCTAGGTTAGTTATCCAATGCTTACTTTTCCTACCGTACACTACATCTTAACCTTGGAAGACAGGACCTTGACTTTAGGATACCAAGAACCGGAGCTAGACATTGGAATCATAGGGTTAGGGGTTTCATGCTGTGTTAATAATAAAATATTGCTTCACTTTACATTTAAATTAACACAGCATTCACTTCTCATAATATTCTACCATTAATATGCTTCATCTAAACCTTTATGAGCTATCTGATGCCATCTCTGAGGTTAGTTCTTTATTCACCTTCTCTGGTTCATTTCTAGGGCATACAACCACCTACCATAATTAACAGGCCTTACAAGATATACCACCTACAAGCTCTGTTCCTGTCACACCACCATATTCTCACTCCGGTTCTTTCTAGTGGTACATCTTATTAACCGTACCCTGTCTCCCAACCCTACAGCTGTTTCCCTCTTCCCTTTTGCACTTTTACAAATGAAATGAAATAAGTGAATGGAATGCGTGAAAAGGAGCAAAAGAAGAACGGAAACAGAAAAGGACCCAGATAATAAGGGAAAGAGTGGAACGAGGAAGTAAAGAATGAGGAACGGTTAATATGATGCGTGTTTTGTTCTCTTCACTGCGTTCATTTTAAATAATGAGAAATAAAACACGCATTCATATCGCTCCGTTTCACTTCTCTTACCATTCCTCCTATCCTAGTTATATCCTGGTGTATTCTCTCCTATTTTCCTAATGACAGGTACGTTCTCCTACTTTCCCTTGCTTCCTTGATGAATAACTCCTAGAGACAGAGGTATAAAGGTAAAGGATGAAGATAGAAAGCATATTGAATAACCAAGAAATCTCTCCTATTATATAATGACTCACAGCCGCCTAACTCTTATTTCCCTATCCCATTAATGATTAGTGAGAATAAAGGTTGATGATAGGATTAGAAGAAGGGTGAAAGGAATAGGAAGAAGAATGAAATGAATGATTAAAAATATGTGTCTTTGTTGTTTCTCATTTATTTCTATTATTACAAGTGAAACAACGAACTAAAGAAATAAATGAACAACAAAGAACTCTCATTCATCTTCTTATGTCCTCCACCAATAACCGTAAGAAACCACCCACATAAAGAAGGTGAACGGTAGTGGTATGAGAGGAAGTTAATGACAGCGGGAGCGTGGAAAGGCATAATAAAGAACTAACTCCTGATGTGACAGCCTTTTCCTGGTTAGTTGGCTTCTTGTCTCACTTCTCTTGCTTATATTTCTATTGTTTTGCTTTCTTAATAATTCTCTAAGCAAAACCATCCATTACAAATATATTCTCTACAAATGACCAAGAATTAAACCTCAAGATGTCAAAGGAAACCAGTAATTATTATAAGTAAAGAGCTACAACCTAAGAATATTGACCATATTGTACAACCTAGAATA
>CAJNJA010019502.1:0-10212 GCA_905231915.1 Symbiodinium necroappetens
GCACAAATCACGAACATGACCGCCGGCACCACCATGGAGACACGACAAGCGACACTTTGGCTCCATCCCGGACACCGCCATAGGGTTGAAAAGCGACATCATAAAAATCTGGGTCACGCCGCTTCCCAAGTTGCAAGTTGGTAGCACAGTCGCTGCTGGAAAACTGCTCTTTCACGGCCCAATGGATAGACGAAAAAGCACCTGCCTTCAGCATGGCCGAAACAAGTACCAATCCTCTTGTCAGCATGTTGTCTGGTGGGACCCGGAGAGCCCAATACCCCTTAATTAAGGAATCTACCTTAAATCATCATATCAAGGCCCCCTATAACTTAAAGTATATTCCTTATTTAATGGGGTATTGGGCTCTCTGGGGAGTGGTGTCAAAGGGCCACTGAAAGCACGGTCTCGAGCCAAGAGTCTCTGACGGAGAGGCGAGCGGAATCTGGATGGCATGCACCCCAAAACCCTTAAACTCTAAATCCTCGACCCCCCCACCCCTAAACTCCTAAACTCTAAACCCGCAACCCCTAAAGCCCTAAACCCCTAAACTCTAAACCCTCAACCCCTAAAGCCCTAAACTCTAAACCCTGAACCCCTAAACCCCTAAACTCCTAAACTCTGAACCCTGAACCCCGAAATCCTACACCCCTAAACTCTGAACCCTGAACCCCGAAAACCTAAACCCCACAAGATCCTCAAAGACTGACTGACCCCTTAAGGACGGAATGACCCTTTAAAGCAGAGGCCCTATACCCTTACCTTAACCTACCAAAACCTACTTTTTTTATAGGCTCTTAGTCTAAACCCTAATATGGAATTTATAGGGACCCTACAAAAAAGTAGGTTTTAGTGGGTTAAGGTATACTATGAATCCCTATATGGTATCTGAACCCTAAAACCTTTTCGGCTTCATTTCGTCCTTAAGGCCAAGGAACCAGGAGCCCGTGGCCCTTCGTCGATTAAGTCCGCGCCGTGGTCGTCCGCCGCCTGCTCCTGCACTCATTTGTTTAGGGGTTTAGGGGTTTTCGGGTTTGGGGGCTTTAGGGTTTTGGAGCTTAGGGGTTTAGGGGTTTAGGGCTTGTGCTTTTTGGGGGCCCTTTCCTGTGCTCTGCGGCTTAGGCTTTTTGGGTGTAGAATGTAGAATTGAGTTCAGGGTTTAGGGCTTAGACTTTAGGATTGGGGTCGGGGTTTTAGTGTATGCTTGAAGGCGCTCAAACCCGACGTGCTAAGGCTTTCAATGGGCTGCTTGAACACCAAAACCCGGAAATTCTCGTACTTAAACCCTACCTGGACCCCAAAAGTATGTAGAATAATAGCCTTTTATGGGTTTTGGGCCATTATTTTACCTACTTTTGGGGGTTTAGGTAAACCCTAACCCTGCACCCTGAACCCTAAACGCTAAGCTCAACGCCTAAAGCCCCAAAACCCACCACCCCGAGCCCTGAGCCCCCGGATATGTGGTTTGGGCTTGAAAGCTTAGGGTTTTGGGCCATTTTGGCTCTGGGGTCCTTTAACCCTGGAGGGCTCGTTCTAAGGTGCTACTATGCACGAACATAGGGGAAAACATAAACATATTCATGTGCAAATACATGTATACCCCACAAGTAAGCCCAGCCTGACTATTTCAACCTCGCAACGAGATGCAAACGTAAGTGCAGAGCACCTTACTAAATTGGATGCGGTCATCGGCAAGTTCAGCTGAAAAAACGCTTGCAACCCGCAGATGGCAGCCTAATCCCAGAAGTCCGGATGCCTAACACTGACTGACGAAAGTCTGACCGAACCCCCTAAACCCTAAACCCCAAACCCTAAACCCCTGGCTCCTCCATCTCGTGATCGAACTCCTCGATCTCACCTTCCTCAACGCCCGTCGGCGTCTCGTATCCTGCGCTCTCCTGACGCAGTTTAGGGGTTTAGGGTTTTTTGTTTTTTTCGGGTTTAGGGTTTAGGGTTTGGGGCTTGGGTTTAGGTGCTTTTAGGTTGGGGGTTTCGGTGGCAACAACGGTAGGACGAGTATTAAGAGCACTAGTAGCAACAAAAGCAATGATAATGGTGCTTATTCTTTTAATCATAGTAAAGACTACCGTAATAACATTCCCAAAACTCAGAACAACAACCATGCTCATAGTAATAATAATAACAATAACAATATTACTTGTCTATAGTAAGAAGAACAATAATAACAAATGATAAGATGGTTGTAACTTAAACCTTAGTCGTCAAACCCTAACTCCGCTAGAGGCTCTGATGGGTGTTGGGCCATGACTTTACCTACCTTGGGGGGGGGGGGTTAGGGTTTCGGGGTTAGCGTTTAGGGGTTTGGGCCTAAACCCTAAACCCTAAACCCTCGGTTTAGGGCTTAATAGGGCTTACCTTAAGGACGACATGACCCTTAAAAGTAGGGCCCTCTATCCTGATACTATGAATCCCATACCCCTGCAGAATAACCCTAATAGATTGGCGCCCCATTTTATAGAGGTAGTGGGCTATTGAATGGCCTCCAAACATGCACGGGGCACCCGAGCAGAGTCTATAAAATGAGCGTCCAGGGATGTGGAAAACTAGTTATGCAAGCTGGCATCCAACAACATATTCACTATGGAATGACTTGCCTGGGTTACCTGTTGGGTGCTTGAGTTGCCCGATGACATCATGCTCATCGATGCGATCTGGATGCTGGCAAACGGTTTAGGGTTTAGGGTTTAGGGTATACCCTAAACCCTAAACCCTTAACCCCTAAAGACTCCCTAAAACCTGAAACCCCATCCCCAGAAGCCGGGGGGCACCGCCTGGCACCAATCGCCGGGTTTGGCCAGGACCCTTAGCCCCACAAGCCCTGAGTTGTGCCAGGCGGTGCCCCCGACTGCAGCCTAAGAGGTCAAGTTTCTGGGTGGGTTGAAAGGTTAAGGGTTTAGGATTTAGGGTTTAGGGGTTTAGGGGTTTAGGGTTTAGGGTTTAGGGCTTAGGGTTTAGAGTTTTGGGTCTAGGGTTTCTAGGTTGCGGACCCCTGGGCTTAGGGGTGGAGGGGTTCCGGGTTTGCCGGCCCTAGGGGTTAAGGGTTTCTGGGCTGCGGGCTTTTGGGCTCAGGGGTGCAGGGGTTCTGGGTTTAGGTTTCGAGGATTAACGGTTTCTGGGTTGCGGGCTTCTGGGCTTAGGGGCTTTGGGTTCTGGGTTTAGCGGTGTAGGAAACAGCCGAGATGACAATAGATGGGTCTACAATCGAAGTCGACCTTCCAAGCCTATCGACCGGCTTCTGGCTATAGAATGACCCCCCTGGACTTTCGCTAAAAAACAAACCAAATCTATAGAATGAGCCCCCAGGGTTCCTTCTAACCAATCCCCTCTATAAAATGACCCTCTATGAAATGGCCAAACCCATTTCATAGAGAACTGCCGTTGGCCATTTCATAGGGCTATTCTCAACGGGTATAGAATCCCTCTATGGCTATATGAACCCTAAAACCTTTTAGGGTTCATTTCGTCCTTCAGCTAGCCCCCCAAACGCCCGAGGTCTCTGACAAGGCTCCGCGTTGACGATGGACTTGGCCTCTTCTTGAATCTCAGCCTGCTTAAGGGTTCCTATAAGGGTACTGTAGGGGTCTTGAGGGTTCCTATAAGGGTTTTCGGGTTCCTATAAGGGTATATCTAGGTTCCCCAGTAACCCCTTAATAATAAGGGTACCTTTTTTTTTAATATTCGGTTTTAATAAGGGGACCCCAAACTAAAAAAAAGGGCAAAAGGGTACTACTGGGGCACCTAGATATTAGGGTTCCTATAAGGGTACTGTGGGATTGGGGGCTCTGGGTCTTTAGTCTGGCAGCATTTTGTTTTAGGGGTTTTAGGGGTTTTAGGGGTTTAGGGAGTTTAGGGCTTCAGGGTTTTAGGATTTAGGGTTTGGGGCTTTGTTGGTTGTGGTTATCAGGGTTGTCCCTGAGTACAAATATCTGGGAGTGCCCCAGCGGCCCAACGATTCCAGTCGCAGGGATGTTGAAGCTGCTGCTGGCCGCGGCCGCGCTGTGTGGAGCCAGGCGGCCAATTTGGTCCACTCCCCGTCTCTTCCGTGGCCGTTGAAACTTGCTTGGCTAACCGGGAGGACCTTGCCAGCCGCTTACACCTCTCTTAGCACCACTGTTGCGGTCTCTGCCAGGGCGCTGAGCCCGTTGAAGGGGTTCTTCGATCTCTGTTTGCGGCAGCTTGCTGCGGTGTGGACTGAGGGGCATCATGTCTCTTCGGAGACCCTGCAAGTCTGCATCAGTGCCCCTGATGTCGACACGTCTGTCTGCGTCGCGAGGGTACGACTGCTCTGCCGTCTCGCTCAGAATCGATCTGCCAGTGCTTATGACATTCTTGTAGCGGCTTGGGACCGCGCCGGTCGGTGGGTTGAGCTTCTCCAGCAAGCTGTCAGGCTGCTCTGGCCCAACACCCATCTCCCACCCCTGGATGTCGGTGGACCTACCCTTGCCCTGGTTCAGCGCTCTACCCGGGAACTGCTTCGTGCCTGTCGTCGAGTCAGCCGCCACGGCTCTATGCTACAAGCCCTTTGCCGAGTTTGGCTCTTCTTCGGGAACAGCAATCCTCGGACCACAATCGGACGAGCTGTTCCCTGCACATGTGATGAATGCGGAGCTGTTTTGCCCTCTCGTCATGCTTTGGCGGCTCACTTGCACCGGATGCACGGGCGTGTTGCTCTCCTCACGCAATACACCCTCGGTCCCGTATGTCTTTGGTGTCTTATCGATTTTCACAACACCGATCGCCTCAGGTATCACCTCCTCCACTCTCCTGAGTGTGAGCACGGCTTGCGTTGTGTTGTTGGTCCTGTCTATGAATACGGGACTGGCTCTAAGCGCTCTGGCAAAAAAGGGCACCCTCGAGCACCTTTGCAGCGAGTCTCTGGACCGGTCAACGCCACACCTGCACAGCGTCTTGCTGCCCTTGAAGGCCGCACCTGCTCGGCGCAAGAACTTGTTGATGAGCTTGGTAGGCTGGCACCGGGTCCCTCCTGCTCCTCTGCCGCGCGCTCCAGCCCTGTTATTTCTCGACCAGCTGAGAGCGAAGCTGGTCAAGCAAGGGAGGCCCGGCCTTCGCCTCCCGTTCGGTTTGCCTCTCTGAGCCCGGCCTCTCCTTCACCACAGGCACACTCCCCTTGCCAGCCTGGCCCTCTTGAATGGCGGGCCTTTGCCGAGTTCGCTCACTCAGAGGACTGGATTGTCCCCTCGATCCTGTGGCATCAGCCCCAACCCCCGTGTGTTTGGGTGCTTCCGGTTTCGTGGTACCGCTGTTTTGGACTTTTCAGGGCCATCAGCACCGGCCAGCCTTGGTCACAAGAGATGTGGCGACGGTCCTCTTTTTTGAGGCGCGAGGCTGCTCCTCCGTCTTCGGCCTCACGATCTTCCACCTTTGCAACAGCCTCTTCCGAACGTATGCTGTTTCTGCGTCGCCTGGTCACCTTCCGCTTACTGCTGGCACAGGTTGTGCGTGGCGCGGCTATCTGGTGTGAGGCGCCCCTGCAAAGTACGTGGATCTCGCTCATTCAGTCCTGTGTGCCGTCCATTGTTGTTACCTCGACTGTGCCAGTGCTTGGATTTGGCACGCTTCTTGCACTCCCGCAGGTCGTTCCGGCCTTGCTCCCCCGTCTCTTGGGCTCCTCTTCGGGTCGAGCACGGCTCTTCAGACTTGCTGCTCCCCACTTTCATTGCTGATCGCAGGTTGTTGAGCATCCTGTGCTCCTTCCTGTCTTTTCCTGCGTCGGTTGAGCACTTCGTGTGCTCCCTTCGCCGGGTGTCACCTGCCCGTCTGCCTGCCTTAGGCAACTGCAGCCCCGTTGAGCTTGGCTCCGGGTTGTCTCACTTTTGCACGTTTGGCCTGTAAGCGCCGCTTTTCCAGGAGTGTGGGGCTTGCCCCGCTTTTGACTCCGCCCCTTTTTGCACAGGACCTCTGGACCTCTCGCATCGAAGTGAAGTTTGGGGCTTAGGGGGCTTAGGGCTTCAGGGCCTTAGGATTGAGGGTTGATTTTGCACAGGACTTGCTCCTCCCGCACGGAAGTGAAGTGAAGCAGTTTAGGGCTTATAGGGCCTAAACCCTAAACCCTAAACCGTTTAGGGCTCTTTTGGCTTCAAGGTTTAGGGCATAGGGCGTAGGGGTTTAGGGTACAGGCCTTTGGAAGCCCCAAGGCCAGTACGGTAAGGTTTAGGGTTTAGGGTTTGGCTTTCAAAGGCTTTTTGTTGTCGTAGAGGGTCGTTCAGAAAGGTTTCATACTGCAATTTCTTTGTCAGGATCTTGCACGGCGCGGTGTATACAAGCATGTACTGATGTTCTTGCAACCGCCCACGAAACTTCCAGCAATTCTCGTGATGCTTGACAATATGCTGACAACTCATGCACCCTCAGTTACAAGCCGAATCATGTCGCTATAAAACCCCTAAACCCTAGGCCCTAAACCCTATAACCCCTAAACCCTAAGACCTAAAGGAAACGAACCTAGGGAACCCTGGAGGCCCACCATAACCCGATGAAACTATGCCCTCCAAACCCAGAGGGCCCGCAATCCCTGCAACTAAACCCGAAAAACCCTATAACCCTAAACCCCTAAACCCCAAACCCTAAACCCCAAAACCTGAACCCCTAAACCCTAAACCCCCAAAGCCTAAACCCTGAACCTGAACCTTGAAGCCTCAAGCCCTAAACCTCTGCAACAGTCTCAAAGCATAACTTTGAGGGCGTTGTGAAGTTTAGGGTTTAGGGTTTAGGCCCTTAAGGGTTTAGGGGTTTAGGGTTCAGGGTTAGAACAAGACTTTTGCGGGGGGTATGGTTTGCTATAGCTACAGTGTTACTTACTATCCCGACCTTAAATGAAATCATTCTGAGCCCGAACCCTAAGGGTCCAAGTACCCAAATAGTAGTGTTTCGGGGTCCAAAAACCCCTCAGAGCATGGATTTTGGGACCTAAAACCTTACTTTTTGATTACTCGGACCCTCTGGGTAAGCATCAGATCTCGATCATCGGAGCCTGATCCCCCTCCTGGTCAATCTTGTCCGCTTCCTCGGCGTCCTCCCAGACAAGGGGAGGCCTCAATAAGTGGGATGCAGGTAGGTGGGATATTCCCAAATAATAGTCCTTATATACACCCTATATAAACCCTAAACCCTAAACCCCTTACATAAGGGATCCTTAATCCTGCCTACCTTCATCCCACCTTTGGAGGCCTCCGAGACAAAGGGAGCCTAATGCAGGGACGCCTTTTGATAATGACTGGTTACTAGCATAGGGTTCCTTCAAAGGCATCCAGCGAAGGGGGTCTATCAAGGGTTCCGCGGTTGATGATATAAATCCACATACATACATAGATACATAGATACATAGATACGTACATACATACATACATACATACATACGTACGAACATATATATATATATATACATGTATATATATATAATCTTCCATATATATATATATGTAGATATAACCCTGAACCAGATCTTGGAGCGCTGAGCTTTTGTATGTTTCGTGTGTGTGGGGAAGAACTGTCCAGGGCCTGCCCTGTCCTCTCCGATGTTGAAGAGGAAGGCTGTCACCTCAGGCGTGCATACTTGTGTTTAGGGTTTATAACTAGGGCTTAATTAGGATCCAGTGCGGGGCAGTCTGAGGAGCCATTGGGACTTATTGGTGGCTTTTGGGTTTAGGTTTAGGGTTTTGGGGGTTTCAGTAGGGCCTGTCGGTTCTGCCCAAGATTGCTCGACAGACAAGTACCACTCACTCGACCCCGAGCCCACGAAGCATAATCACGGATCAACAAAATCAGTACAGAGCACTGCCACGATCACGGCAAGTGTACTCACGAGCAGCGCAGCAACAACACCAGTCACCGCCAGGGACCATCAGCAGCAGCAAAAGCAAAACGCAGCATCAACAAAAAGAGACTAAGTTGGAGTTTCGGAAAATAACCCTAACCTCCCAGGTACCTACTATATAGGGCCCTAGGGGCTCTAGTACCCTATATAGTAGGTACCTGGGGGGTCAGGGTAAGACACCTAAAGTAGAACCCTACAGATGACCCCCAAGTTTATGGAAACTCCCAGGTGACAAGAGGCCTTTGCCCGGGCCGGCCGCGATGCAACTGGCATCGGTGCCGCCAACGCCGGGTCGAGGGACAATGCCTGAAGTTCTTTGGTAATTAGGGTTTAGGGTTTCTATGGTAGGGTTTGAAGGTAAGCATCGTATTAATGGCACGGGGACTGTGGGGTAAGTCGAATGCAGAAAAATCTTATTAATGCTGCGGTCTATAAGGAAGCGCCTCACTGGGCAGTACGGCTTACCCTGAAGATCTGCTCCCCTTCCCTGGGATCCCTGTGTGGCGTCGGATGCAACCCAGATGGAAGAACAGTGTTTTATCAACCCCATCAAAGATTTCCGTTAAGGAGCACCCCCTTCCCCCCTCAACCAAACCCTCCGGAGCGACTTACCTTTTTGCTACTTCCACGCTCTGGTAAAGTTGAGCACTTGAGCTGTACAGTAGAAGCCCAAAAGTTGGAAACCCAATAACCCCAATCCTTAAGAGTAATGTATAAGGAATCCCAGCACTATTTGTCCTTAATCCGGTTTCCAACTTTTTGGGGATTACTATAGTACTTTGGGGCTCTAGGGCTTTCGGGTCTTTATAGGGTTTAAACTTTCAGGGCTGTTGGATTTAGGAATTTAGGGTTGAGTCCTTCGGGTAATACTTAACTGTCTTAGGGTTATCCGGACCGTCGACTGAACGTAGGGGAGTGTCAGAAGATGTTGCGGGTTAGAGTTTGGGCTTATGTGGCTATAGAGATTTAGAGGGGCTTAAGTGTCAACGCACTTGGAAGCCTGACGAGCAAATACAAAAATGAGTTGTAAGCATAAGAGCAATCGCGAAGGTCCGCTCAGTAAAATACCCTCGTAGTAGCCCTATACCTTTGTACCCTAAACTCCTAAACCCCAAACCCTACACCCCAAACCCTATACCCTAAACCCTACACCCTAAACCCTATATAGACCCTATAAGCACTCGCAATCGTAACCCCGGGGCCACGGCTGAAGACTTGACAGGAGCGGCTTGATGGCGCCGGGAACTGGCTCCTCGTGGCTCACAGCAACATGAACTTGCAGTAAATTTTGCACAGTATGCTTCAGGGTTTTAGGTTCTGGGCTCTGGGTGCTTGCACATGGTTAAGTGGATTTGTTGCGTGTGTCATTCTTTAGCTTGCTATGCACCTGCGGATGGAAAAAGGTATCTGAGGGGCTTCGGCTACGGCCCTCCTCTTTATCCCCTTGCATGATGACGGTGGTGAGTGCTCCGATCAAGATGCGGCTTGTGGGGCGCTTGCCTGGCACCGATGCACCATCGACTTGCAGCAGCCCAACCTCAGTCTTCAGCAATGTAGCTGCTGACGTGCAAGGACGAGGCAATTAGCTTCTGAGCAGTGCTGTCTTGGTAGCTGTTGAGGAACTTAATTTAGGTCACCGCAGTTGGGATGTACAGTAGTATTAAAGGGGGGTATAACAACTTAACTTAAGTTTCTTAACAGCAACCCAGCTGTAGCCGTTGACAAGAAATGGTGCCCTGCTGGGGTCGTGACGTGGGAACTACATTCTCTCTGGAGGGGCGCATTGCAGCTAAAACAATACAAACCACCCGCAGTGGCTCGTTGCAGCGGAAACCCCAAACCGCCCGCAGTGATAGCGATGCTTATCGTAACCCTGACAGTGTCTCTGCAAGTAACCCCCCAAAAGAAATAAACACCAAAAGGGCCCTACACCCTATAAACCCTAAACCCAAACCCAAACCCTAAACCCCCTAAAACCCTGAGCCGACCCCCTCAAACCCTAAACCCCGCAAACCCGAAACCGTCCTGAAACTGCCCCTTAGGGGCTGAGTACCCTAGCCCAAAAAAGGTCAACCTTTCAAATCATAGTAGGATTATATATATATATACATATATATACATATATAAGCGCCCCAAAAGTTAAAGGGTACCTACTCTGCCCCTAAGTCCCCAACACATTCCAGAGACCTGCTCTTACCATAATGTTTCCACACCCAGTGGCCCACGACAGATTACTGGACTCAAAACCCTGAGCCTAAACCTCTAATGTAGAGGCCTCAATAATTAGAATCGGGCTTTGGGTGCGATTATGCTGTAGATATACTCGGGAAACCCCAAAGACCTAAACCCTAAACCCGAAA
>CAJNJA010019504.1:0-10212 GCA_905231915.1 Symbiodinium necroappetens
TTCCGCCTTGAGGCAGCCCGACTAGCGGGCGTGTGTGTGTGTGTAAACGCCTGTACATGGCGACTGCCGTGCACCTTTTTTTCTTCTTGCAGGGGGACAGGAGCTGAATTGCCTATCCTGTCCAACGAAGCTATGGCAAGTCAGTGGATGTGCAGCCTGATCAGCCGTGTGTGCTTGCAAAACAAGCTGCGGCCCCTGTGCCAGCAAGATTAGAAGGGCCCTGTGCCAAGATTAGAGATTCAGTTTTACACTTCAGCCGTTGCAATGTTTCGACAGTTTGCAACACCCTTGCTGTCTCGACCTCTTCTTTTTGCCGAAATCCATCAGTCAGTCAGTGTGTGTGTGTGTGTTGATTGTTTAGCGCAGATGGTTTGGGGTTTGGGTTGCGGTCCGCCGTTGTTGACCTCCACTGGGGTTGGCATTCTCGGCCATGGAACGAGACGAGAAGCCATGATGCTTCCACATGCTCAAAGCAATAAGACGCTTGCCTCTAAGCCCGCAGCCAAAACAGTAGTTAGGTGTGTGTTTTTAAAAGAGACGTTTGCAGCATATTCAGGCGATAGCTTGGGCCCATGGTCTGGCACTCTGGCAGTCTTTAGCAGTTCAGCATGGCTGCCATCTGTGTGGGGCCCTGAGCTAAATCGTTCTGGGCTTGACTGTTTCTTTTTGCTTTTCTATTTGAGCTTCTATCTTGGCTGTAAAGGTCTCCCTCCAAGCATCACAGCGCGTCCGTTCCGTTCATCCAGCGAGTTGAACCCCGAGATGTGTCGAAGGAGGCCGGCTCGAGTACGTCGAAGTGGACAATCACGCCGAGGCAGGTCGTCTCTTCAACAAGCTTCACTTTAAACAGTGTTTGAACGCTTCAAAACATGAACGTGTTTAAACGTGTGTCGCAGTACAGCGGATCTGAGCACGTTTGTTTAAACAGTTTCGTGCCGCCGGAGGGTGCAACTATTTTTGGACATGTCAGGCAAGGTGTTTACACGTGCATCGCTCGTCCTTGCACGACGCAGCAGGTGACACAGTGGCTGTTTGAACCCAGGGTACATGATCTTTTCAAAATATGCAGCACCCCGCACCTCGACCTGTGAGCCGTGGAGTTTGCAGGTTTAGCACATAGGTTTGTAGGGTTTGGGCTTTAGGCTTTGAGCTTAAGGTCTCAGGGTTTAAGGCCCAAGCTGTAGGCCAACTTGATCTAAACTGTTCAGCAAGGCTTCTCAGAGGAGTGCTTTTGGTGCAAACTGTTTCATCGCTTCGGGTTTAAAATTTGAGTCGAGGAGAGCGTCTCAGGGTGAGAGGTGGGGGTTTGGGATTTCTGAATTTTGATCCTTCTCATCGACTGGAGTTCTTGAGGTTACGGGGTCTGAAGTGAAGTCACAAGTTAGGTTTCAGGATTCTCCAAAGTATCAGGCATGAGAAGCCGGGCGCCAGCGCTGCTGGTGCTGCCGTTTCCGGTGCTGGCACTGGCACGGCTTCGGCGGCGACCACGGGCGGCGGAGCCGCGGCCGCGGCTGCGCCTGTCACGGGATTCGGTGAGACGCCGGGCCCGGGGGACTACGAGATCGAGGCTGGGACGTGGGACTCGGATTGGGGCTTTCTCGCTTCCTCCTTGAGCCTTGTCTGCCCAGGCGCTGCTGGGCAAAAGATCGCCAAAGTACTCGGCAGGGAAGAAATTCGAGCCTCGCCACCAGGATGTGGAGTTTGACTCCGACTACTTTTGGGCTTCAGGGCTTGCATGGTATGTGCTGGTGAGCGGAGCGAGCTGACCTGCATCCGAATAAGTTGCGGTTCGAAGTCCTTGAGCTGTAAGCCGGAAATCAACGCATCTCAGCCATCGCAAGCCCAAGCCTGAAATCTCAATCCGCCTCATCCTTCATCCTCCATATTTTAGCCCCAAGCCCTGGCCTGAACATTCGTAAACTTGGCTTTTAAGGACTCAGGCGAGGCCGAGAAATGCCCAGGGCCTGGTGACTACTGGCAGGCCTTTGGGTCTTCGAAGAAGCTGGGCCTTTGGCGGCTGTAGGGGCCCGATCCTATTTTGGGGGTTCCTTATTATAGTTAAAGCATATTGGGTGCCAAAGCCCTATTCTAATTTTTATGGCCCCTATACTACAGGGTGAAGGCGGTTCAGGGTCCTTTCAGGAGTTCACAGGGCCAGGGATTCGTGGCTTTGGGTTCCAACTTCCAAGGCCGAAACCTAGGCCGACTTCTTCCTAGCCCCAGCCTCACCCCCACGTGTTCAACACAGAACTCTTTGAGACCATAAATCCAGCTTCAGCCAAACCTCAAACCCCAAACTTTACCCCGAACAAAACAGAAGCCCCTCAACCCCAAGACGCCAGAACGACATGGTGGGCAGCAAGACTCCGTCCTGGCGCTTCGGCACTTCCGGTCGTGCCTCGGCCAGGAAAGTGTGCTGGCAGACGTTTTCTAAAGCGCGTCATCTGTCAGAAGGACCCAAAGGCCCAAAGGGGTAGAGAAGGCCCCTATGTGCAAGTACTGGTACCAATTGCTACTAGTACTACTCGTATCACGAGTATTTCCAGTACCAGTCAAACTCAGTCACTAACAGTAGCAGCACTCGTGATGGCCAGCAATATTATTGACTATTATGTCAATGTGCATGTACTTCTGCTCCGACGATCTGTCAAGTGATGCTGGCTGTGGTTGCCTTGATCAGGATATTTGTCTTGAGCCCCCTACCCAGGACTCACCTCAAACACAGCGTGCAATCCACTTTTCTTCTACAAATGTGAGGCACCTGTCTCATACCGCTTCAGTGAGTCGTATTGTGGTGGTGCTCAGAACAGAACTTACCCAATAGCGGGAATCATGATGACGGAGAGCACGAGAAAAGTGGTGCACAGCATTTTAATTACTACGCTGAGCCCACGAATATAGCATGGCGTGCAAGGGAAACCTGACCTCGGACCTTGCTTGCTGATACCCCACATTTGTCAGCACCGAACCCAGGCCCGGATAACGTCAGCACCGGGCAGCTTGCGACCCCGGGCCCCGGGGCTTACATGGTGTCCTCCACGGCCCGTGCCCAAGAGGAGTGCGGTCCTTCCCTTTTTTGCTGACATTTTCTGACCCATCGGGTGCTCCTCTCTCCTGCACTGACAGTTAGGATGATGACCTAGCCATGAGGCAGTTGCAGTGCCAACGGAGAGAGAGTACGGTTGATGATAGAAATCCTACAAGGGAATGCACCATAATTCCCATAGTTTAGGGTCCTCAAGGTAAGTCCTCAAGGTATGCAGGATTTCTATCATCAACAGTAGTGATAATACTGGCTTCGGTAGCGCTCCGCGGATGGCCTCATCAACAGAACGAGTATAGTCGCTTCAACATAATCGCAAGAATCGCAATCATCCCGAGCGTCATCATATCCATACAAGGGATTCGCGGTGACGGTTGCGTGAATCGTGAGATTCGAAGGTGCTTGAGCAATGGAAATGCTAGTGGTACTCTGTGAAATGGTTTCAAGCTTACATTCATCATCACCGGACAGAAGATGATGGTAGGTTGAGCTTGGCTGAAGGCTTGTCAGAGGAGTGATGATCGTAAACGGCATGACAGCTACAACAATGGCAATGCTAGCAGTAGCAGCAATTGGAAGAGGGCCCATCACACTGGAAGCCTCATGAGCCAAGCGACATCGTAGGCCAGAGTCCTTGCCTCAACCTCAAAGAATCTTCCAGCGTCCTGCTTGGGTGCCCCGAGGTGGGGCAGGCCCCCTGTGCAACGCTGAATCTGGGCGGCAGACCTGCGCTTGCGCTCACGTGCTCTTGAGTTCGTCCAAAGCAAGCTTGTCCACTCCAAAGTTGTGGGAGCAGGGGTTGGATTGTGCGGTTGTGGCCTCGGCATTTCCCACTCGAACCCTGCAACATCGCACTGCTTGGAGTACTACGAGCATTCTACACGAGTCTGCTTGTTATGGCATGCTACGGACTTCTGTCTCTTACGTCTTACGCTTAGCTCCGAGTTTCCGTATTTCCAATCTGAGCCCTTCGGCCAAGGAAAGGGCGACACGCCGGCTCGAGACCGGCGCCGCTACCTGGCCCAGGCAGATCTGACCCTTCGACCTTTGGTGCCCGGCGCACCCAAGCCGCCGAATTGCCCTAAGAGACCTCTCCTCCGCGCTTTGCAGGTGGGACTGTCGTTCACCAGCACTGCAATAAAGATCCCCGCAGTCACCGCCACAGTCACCACCACTGCCACTGCAACCACGACGACGACGACGACTACTACTACTACTTCTGCATTGCTACTGCTATACAACTGCTAGTGCTGCTAGTGGACCCCATGTGGAGAGCTTATTCCAGCCGCCGCGACACTGCTGGTTCGAGAGGCAGACATGGACAATGTTGCACCATCGTTTCGTATGCAGGAAGCATCCTATAGACCTTCGAACCTTTGCTTCCCGAGCGTAGTCTCAACTCTCTAGCCGCATGGTGTCCAATTCTCCAACCTCCTACCCGCTCTGTGTAGCCGAAGATCCCCTCCCACATGGCCCCACAGCCAAATCCTTGACAGGGTCGGTGCAACCTGGTACTCCCGCTAGCCCGACAGGAGCTCATGGTGGGCACTACTCATCGTTTGGCCACTTGGCCGAGTCGCTTTTGAGGGTCCTGCCTGTGCCAGGTTCTGGGTTTGAAAGCCGCAGAAAGCACCCGGGTTTTTGTGAAGGCATGGCAAGTATCCGAGACGTATTGCGCCGATGAATCCCTAATCGTCCTAATCAGCAAAGGAACACACCGAAGAACAAGATACATCAAAGACGTGTAGGAGACGAAGGAAGGTCTCGACACTGTTCACGTATGACTGTTTGAGCTGACCAAGGCATTCCTGGGATCTAATGCTTGTTCTTTCTTCCTGTTGGGATTCCTTATGTCTGGCTTCTTATGCCGCCGTGCAAGTCCCGAACCGTTTTCAGCACCATGTAACAATGCAGGAATGCGTTGCACAGCTTCTGTAGGGCTTGCATTAGGTGCCAGTATCTTCGAAGAACGCCTGAGGGCTCGGTGAGTCAACTCCCGAAACCCTGCCTGCCGCAAGGAAAAACTAGGAATCTTCAGGCCGTATGGAACTGGGCTCAAGGTTTGGGAACTATGGCGTCCATGTCCTTCAATTGGCGGTTCGAGGTTGAGGGAGGCGTCGGCCTTCTTGAATTCATTTACTTCGTACTTGGGGCGATTGTTTAAGCCTCCTCCTTTCCCAAGGCCCGAGTTGTTCGAAGCATCAAGTCTTGAGCCCCTTTAACTGCTAAGATCCAAAACCAAAGGCTGAGAGACTCCGGGCGCTTGCTCTGGCCTCGGAACGTCTGAGTTGAGCTTGGAGAGTCTGGGCCAGTGGACGTGATAACATCGACGATCGGAAGACGGATGAGACGGATGATGACAAGTCACGATCGAGAGGCTAATTATTTCGCAAGTCAATGGTATCAATTGCAGTAGGACTAGCTGACTAGCTCCGGTATGAGGCAAAGCAACAGCAGCCTTGCTGATGAACCGAAGCAGCTGTGATACCATCGCAATACCGGCTGTCAACAAGACTGCCGCTGATGATTCTGACTATGACGATTACTTTCTGCTGTTGCTGCTGTCGTTCTCCTCCTGTTCTCCTCGTCCCTTCCATCCTCTGTTCGTAAGGCAAAATAGCCGGAGGACGAGTCACCGTGACTGCTCCAACCTGCGATCGGAAGCTGAAGAGGCCTTACCTGGGGAAACCTTGAAAAGGTCTCCAGTCAGTCCCAATGTCTCACCAAGCAAAAGCCGGTCTGTCGCCGCAGCTGCAGCAAGCAACTTCTGGAGCAGTCCAGTTTTGGGCCTCCTCTAAGAATATTTTGTGGGTGCAGTGATGACGGCTATGGCGACTGTTTAAAAATGGCCCAGTTGGGTTCTCGAAGGTGCAGGTCCCAAACCAGCAAAGATTCACCGGTTCTTCGAACCCCTAAAGGTTTCAGGTTCTGGGGTCTGTGGTTAAACAATAAGTCTTCAAGCTCTACAAGGGTTGCTATAAACATTGCTACAGGGGTTTCGCGATGCTACAGGCTGATATGAGGGCTTTTTGATTTTAAGTGGGTTCCTGACATAAGTGACTGAGGCCGAGTTTAGGAGTAAACCTGACGCTCGGGTAGACTGGGATCGGGTTTAGGGCTTAGGGTTTAGGGTTTAAGGTTCAGCGGTTAGGGTTCAGGGTTTAGGGATAGCCCACCCTTTTGTCAACCTTCGCCATGAACCCGGCAGGGTCAAAGGCCTAAAGCGGCCTCGTCGGTGAGTTGCTCTCGTAGTTCGTCAGGGAATCGGCATTGGGGACACAGGCAGTCGGTGGTACCTGGCATGACGGCAGACCGAATGCCGAAGGATTGGACGATCGGCAGTTCTTTCGTTCTTAAGCGCGTTGGCTCGTTCGTAGTCATCAACATGAGATTGCCAAGATAAAGGGACTTCGCTAACAAACTCAATGACAAGCCCAATGCCACGTTCCCACATACCCGTGGCAGGTTTCGTCACCAGTAGCACGCGGGCACCAGGAAGCCAAACCCGAAGCCACCCGAGCAACTCTGTTGGGGGCTTCCGAGACCCGGCGCCCTTCAGAACCCTGGGCCCCTCCCGAACCCGAAGCCTTTCCTGGGTCTCGCCTTGCTCGCATGAACAGCATGCACGCGAGCGCCGGCCGCAGGGAAAGGCAAGTCGACTGCTTGCGGGGACGTAGGGGGGAAGTGCAGTTGCTAGCGGTCTCAGAAAGAACGGGGACCGAGTTACAAGTTAGCGGCTTGGGGTGTGAATTTTATGAGGATTTAATGTTTAGGCTTGTGGGTTGTCAGGCCCAAGATGTAGGATTTAGTGGGAGAGGGCTTTATTTCAGAGGGTTGCAGGTTAGCAGTCCATTGTTCAGGATCATGTGCCTTTAAATGATGTGAGCTCTTGGCCCTTCATCCGACAAAGTCCCATATGCCAGACCTTATCGGCCTGGTGAGCCGCATAAACTTTAGGTGGTTTTGGGAGTTTCAGCTGCCTGGTGCAGTTGGAGAAGGGCCCAACAAGAAAAAGCAACAACCTAAAGTTTAAAGTTCAGTGTTGCTCCACACTCCTTCGATCGAGCTTGGGAAGGCCCCCAAAGATGCAGGCTCACCGCAGGGCGTGGGCTTTCAGGAGCCCGGCCGAAAGCCTCAAATCCGCCAGAGACCAAGAACCCACCGAGAGATTCGACCCAAACCAAACCCTTTACTAAACCCCAAGCCAACTATCCACCAGCTGTGCTCCTGAACCGGTCTTCCTATGGCACCCGGCGAAGGCCCGGCGAAGGCAGAGTCTTGAAGTCCAGGATCGATCCTGCTTTCTATGGGGTCGATGTTGAGCTCAGCCTTGTTTCAGCTTTCTAGCCGGCTGAATACTGTCAGGAACAGGCGTGAAGGCCAGGGCATTCTGCCAGTCTGGGACCTGGGATGCCTTATAGCAGAGAGGGATTTTTCAAGATGTCGCTATGAATTTGAAGAGGTCGTTACAACGGCAGGAACCATGACAGCGAGAGAATCAGCAATGGTTGTCGATGGCAGCCGTCGGACAATGGTTATACTGATTATGTGAGGGGCAGTAGTTCTGTCGCCCAGCACTATTGAGAAAGTCGGTGCGGTAGCGCAACAGCAGAGTACCAATGACAGCAGGTACAGTAGGAATTGTAGCAGTTGCAGCTGCAGTTGCATCTGCCACATTTACAGCAGTGGCCACGACAACAGCAACAGACACAACTATACTGGTGACTAGTGACAGTTCGAAGAACAGCAGTACTCCACATCACATCGCCCTTCCCCTCAACCAGCAAACCTGCTGCCGGAATTCCCGTGCTGTCGGCTCGGTGTTTAGAACCTCCCTTGGGCCTTCTTGGAGGTCGAGGCGGGCCATTGACGTGCACTGAACAGCGGCTTGAGCGTTTAGGGTAGGTTTTGGCATCAGAGTACGGTACAACATAGTAAAACAAAGATAGTGTTACATCATATCATATAGTAGCATATAATAACATACAACACCATTTACTTTAGTCTACTCTTAAGTAATGTAAAACAACATAGTATAAGGAATTCTAGAATATAATACCAAATCAACCGGGTTCTGAGGCGTTAGGGCCGAGGAGGTGGGCCTTGAAGGTGATACTATGTGAATACAGGGACTGTAGGGACTGTGGTGAGGGGTTGTTTAGTCACGGGAATTGGGGTTTAAGGTTTAGGAGTTAGGGCTTAAGGTTTTTCAACCTAGTACTTTTTAGTATATATTATAGTACATTGAAGTATATTAGCATATTATTGTATATTATAGTTCGGGTTTAGGGTTGACTTGGCGCCTGAGCCTTGGGTTTGGCTTTCAGGTGTAGAGCTGACAGCGTCCGTTTGATAGAAGTTTGAAGCTTCAGAGCTGTACTTATAGCATTTACAGTAGGGCCTGCCGTAGGGCTTCAAGATTCCAAGAGCTCTGCATTAGGAAAGCCTAAGGAGAGCATTGTTCTTCCGTCGGGTTCCCGATCCTATTTCAACTATAATGTGCCCCAAACGAAAATCCGGAGGCGATGAATTGGTCGCCGCTGACGGCTGAGTGCTCCCAGGCGGTTGCGGACGTCCTGAAGGATGTTGCGGCTTGGCGCAGAGCCGAAGCCAAGAGACAGGTCTGAGTGCAAAGAGGGGACATGTCGCAAAGTTGACGATTCTGATGATCATCAGGGAGAAGATGAGAACGAAAACAAGATGAGGTTTCCTATGCCATCAAGATGATGTTTGTAATGATGACGATGCCTCCATGGCGACGGCGCATGCCATCGCTAACGTGACCACTGCCATTTCGGACAACAAGGGTTCTGGCAAGAACCATGTGCATGAATCCCAATCGTAATCAGAGCTACCATCTTTGAGGCCTATCCGGGCATGTACGTGGGCTGACATGCAGAAACCTAGACGGACACGGGGTGAGACGGTATTGGTGCCAGGCAAGCTGACCGAAGCGAAGAACCCGTGGAAGAAGTTGAGCATCTGGATTTAGTAGTTGTTCCTGCCTAGACTTAGAATCCCCCCCCAGAATCCTATACTACTTGATGCACTGCCGGCTTGAAGCTCTGTATGAAGCCTGACGGCTTGAGTCTTCAAGTGGGTTTTGAACCTAAAGGCTGGGGCAAAAATGAGACCCAAAAGCCCAGAGCCCGGAGCTTCAAGCAATTCGCAGG
The DNA here is from genome assembly GCA_905231915.1 of Symbiodinium necroappetens. Taxonomy (NCBI): domain Eukaryota; class Dinophyceae; order Suessiales; family Symbiodiniaceae; genus Symbiodinium; species Symbiodinium necroappetens. The sequence continues at coordinate 9,217 of CAJNJA010019504.1, forward strand.
CACAGCAGCGCCCCAAGGACCTTGGGCTGGGGGGGGGGCTCCGGAGGGGGGCACCCAGCTTTGAGTCTCCAGCTAGTGACTTTCGGATTGTTGCTTTTGGTTGGGTAGGGCCCTTGCTGTGCTTCATGTCGTTGTTTTGACGAGTGTTCCTTCTTAGCATGAAGGTTCATGATTTCTTGTGTCTAAAAGCATGACGATGGAGGACCTCTTCGGCTTCGTCATAGCAGAGCTCGAGAGGAAGAGCACGCTGGATCCGAATGAATTCGAAGCCCACTTCTTGGAATGCCCCTTGCTGGCCACTCAGGCCCTTCTTGTCTTACCATGCAAGTAACCCAGAACGTCCCTAAACCCTGCCCTAAACGCAAAACCCCTAAAGGGCTCGATGCCTGGGACCCTAAATCCGGGGTCGTAAATCTTGGCTTCTCGGGTCCCAGGTGGAGGTTGCTTGCTTCTAAACGCCACCGTTTTGACCCATCGTAAAGCCATGAAACCCTGGTACAAGCCTGAAAACACCCTCTAAAGCCCTATGAAACCCGATCCAATGAGCCCTTAATCCCCCAAAACGAGGCAAGCGGCAATCTCGCACCTACGTTCTGGAAGACCGGTGTCCTTCCAACGAGGATCCCATGGTCTGGGTTCCCATGCGCCCGGGGCCCAGGACTTTAGGACTTGCAGGGGTTTGGGATTCGCGGATCGAGTGCTTGGGATCTTGGGTTGGACTCCGTGTTTCACCAGAGTCCTAGCCGAGGCCTCCAAGCTCAGGGTCCCGAAACCCTAAACCCTAAACCCCTAAACGCTAAACCCCTAAACCGTTCAGAGCCCAGAGCTCTGAGGCTACAACGACGACACCATCCTCCTGAAGCAGCAGAGGCTGGCCCATGAGCTCTGGATGGACGTCCTGTCCGTCGAGGCCTTGGGAGCCCGGAAGCAGGTTTTGGCCTTCGGATCCAGGTTTTTTTGAGGCTGCTTAAGGGTTTAGTTTTTTTTTTTTGGGGG
>CAJNJA010019505.1:0-10211 GCA_905231915.1 Symbiodinium necroappetens
TGTGGTTTCATATGAAATCTTCTTACTAATACCTCTGCCAGATCTGATTCAACATCACAAGACCCTGCGAAATCATAGCTGTAGCAGCAGCAGCAGCAGCAGCAGGAGGAGGAGGAGTAGTAGTAGTAGTAGGAGCAGCAGCAGCAGCAGCAGCAGCAGCAGCAGCAGTAGCAGTAGCAGTAGCAGTAGCAGTAGCAGTAGCAGTAGCAGTAGCAGCGGCAGCGGCAGCGGCAGGAGTAGTAGTAGTCGTCGTCGTAGTAGTAGCAGCAGCAGCATTTAACAATGACAGCAGGGTTCTTGCTATGACTGACTACGACTATCACGGTTATTACTACCAACATAACTATCATCGCCATCATCATCGTAATTATGCTGTCATGGTCATTGATGCTACTATCTGTACTACTATGAAGTATGAATATAAGTATGATTATTTCCCCCCCCCCCCTTACCCGGCACCCCAGACAAACAACGACACCCTAAGACCTGAAACAGGGGCGAGGTGCGAGAAGCCACGCCGCTTCGGGCGTTTCCTGCCCCAGGAGGTCCTCTCCGAGCTGGAGTATGGCGGGAATTTGTTTAAGGTGCAAGGCTTTGTTTGGTTTGATTTAAATCGCTTTTTTTGATTTTTGCTTAACGTATTTGCTGGCTTCTGCAGCCATGTCATAGCAGTCTCAACATGGGAAAGCCTTCAACCGTGGCTTTTGTTGCGGATTTGCGCAGCGTCACATGAAGTGAAAGGCACGTCTCAGGAAGTTTCTCCCTGTTTTGGGAAAAACAGACCAGTGCCAGCTTGCTTGGAAGGGCGCGTTGACCCTGAATTTCGCACCCCTCTGCAAAACTAAAGTTCTTTCATCGTATACAACCGAGTACACCGCAGCGCAGAACCGGCAAGTCCAGCAACCTCTGTTTGGAGCCTTGCAGGACACCTATTCCAAGCCTATAGACTCCATTTGATGAATCGTCTTCGGGCGTGGCTGGTGCCAGCCCCTGATGTCGACAGCTACACAGGTCAAAACACCAAGAAACTGCAACTTTCCCCTTGCTACACGAATCACCTCTTGACTGAAGGTTCAATACTCAGCGCTGGCTGCAATAGCAAGCCATGTGAGCCCCACCAAGGTACCTAAACAACCAATATAAGGATCTTAACAAAGGGTATAATATAAGGATCTTAACAAAGGGTATATTCTAGTATAATCATACTGAGGTCCCTGGAAAATGGGATTTGGTAGCTTCGTTTTCCGACCCCTGGATCCATGAGCTTACACGCAGCCAGGCTGCCATCCAAACAGCCCCAAGCCTTGAACCCTGCCACCCTACATTCCCTAAGGGTCCAAGTACCCATTATTTAAAGACTTTGAGGCCTTTTTGGGTACCTAAAGCCATACATAAGCACTACTTGGACCCTTAGGGATTCTGATTATCCTACGTCTGCTCGCTGGGGCTCTCGCGACTGCATTTCGTCGAAGGCTTGGCCTTTTTCGAGCGGGGAGGGATTCCAGTGTGATCGAACAAGTTATACCTGCACACACACACACACACATATACCTGTCTATTTGTCTATCCATATAAACATAACATGAATAAATAAATGAATAAATAAATAAATATAAATATAAATATAAATATAAATATAAATATAAATATAAATATAAATATAAATATAAATATAAATATATATATATACCTGGGGGGACCTGTCGTCGTAAGAGAGCTTTGGGCCTTTGGGAACACCTGCGAGTCGGCCCTGGCATCACCTTCCCAACTCCTCAAATGCCGCCATAGCAGTAGCAGTAGGAGTAGTAGTAGAAGTAGTCGTCGTCGTAGCAGTAGGAGGAGGCGTATAGTAGCAGGAACAGCAGTACCAGGAGGAGCAGTACCAGGTAGTGTTGTCCTGCTTGAGCCTTACTAAGGTCTCGGTCTGCTTCCGACTTAATGGGCGCCGGCAAAAATGTTGAATGTTCAGGATGGATACGGTTGATAGCAAGGGGTAGTAAACACTGGGGTCGAGGGTTGGGACTTCAGGGGTCCGATTGCCTCCAAACTAAACCTTCACAAGACCCATCATGGAGCCAGGAGTGCTGACTAAGGGGGATTATGTACCCTAAGCCCTAAACCCCAAACCCTGAACCCTAAACCCTAACGGAACCAAACCAAACAAAACCACGGGTCCCCGCCCCGTACACACTCATCAAACCTTGATAGAAGCCCTAGATAACCATAGTACCTACTTGATAGGATCCGGCTGTGCTCCCAAAGGATCCAAAAGGGATGCAGGCCATAATCGAAAGCCCCACATCCCAGCGTACCGACACTGGACTTTCGATGCTGTTAAGCCATCCATGTCTGTGCAAATTGCAAGCGTACTCCAACCCCAAAGAATGTTTTGGGTGGCTGTTTGCCTGCCCCAAGTGGCAAACTCTACAACCCCCCCCAAGCCCTAAGGCACATGCTAGCAGCATGTTGTTCTATGTCGAGGTCGTCTGAAGGTACATAGTCCAGTCACCCTTTTTTGTCGAGGACAGCTCCACTCGGTGCCCAGCAACTGCTCCAAGGCTGTTCGGAAGGCCATAGGGATGGCGGCACAAAGTGCTCGGTTGCGGGATGACCTTTGACAGCAACACTTAGCTAAAATTCTGCAAACATGTTGGCAATGCTCCTGCCTCCCTACTTGCACACGGCCATGAAGCCGCATGTGGGAAGATGGATGAGGCCAGCGCTTCCCATGCAAATTGGCGCGGTCGGCCGTGAGATCAAAGGGGCCTCTGCTGCAACACGAGAGGCTACCACCAAGCCCAGGCTAGGGAAACCCAGATGCGTGTGGGTAGTTCTCTAAACCAGCGTCCTGTCTTGGACCTTTTTGCAAGAACTGAACACTTCACGATAAGGTTCTCTGTTGCAGTGCAGCAGGGTGTGTTTTTTCTCTTGGCTGGGCCACTGTGGACAACCTGAGGGGCATGTAGGAAAGGGTAACATCGACTTTTGTTTCGTGGACTTGACGAGCCATGCATTCAACAGTGTGGCCCTCTGGCTGTCTGTTTTTGTCGGCACATGCATACATGAAGACACAGAATTAGGTAAACTTACAAATTTCAAGTGGCGGGGACATGCCACATGAAGGCAAATGACCACGCAATGTTTTAGTCCACTGGCCGACAAGATGGCCCATAAGATCCCCCCGGGGTGGCGGATTCCTGAGAGCCCCTCTTTGGTTGAGCATCTTTGCTCTCGATTTGCGACGAAGGCATGGGGTTTGGGGTTTAGGGTTTAGGGTTTTGTCTGCTTCCTGCAACATGTTCTGCTCGGGCTGATTCCCCTTGCTTGGAGCCCCTGAATCGTCCGGCAGAGAGGACGGCAGACTTGGGAGCTTATCAGCCGAGGCTGCTGCATAAGCAGCGCCTTTCTACGTCTCCGGATGCTTGATGCGAACCTTAGGCAGCAGCCTTGGATCGCGAAGCGGAAGCCAACAACCTTCACCGGCAGGAAGGTGAAGAGGGCCTGCAGTGGAACCTGGTGAGCTCGGGTCGAGGAAAGTTGACAGTCTTCAAGGTGGTGAGGCTTGACATGGCTTGGCTGTCTTCTGTTTCGACGACCACAGGGCCGAGGGAATTTCCGCTTGCTACAGGGCGCGTGGACGAGTGTGACCAGTTTGGGCCGCGACATCCCACGAACTGACCATGCAGCAAGTGGCGACCGGAACAGCCTTTGTAGGCCTTTGTATCTTCTTCGGTGCTCGTGTCGGGGTGATGCATTCCCGTCACTCCCCGGCATTACTGAGAAGGTTGTCGATTCGATGCTTAGCTCGACCAGGGCTCGGTATGTCACTGCAGGAACAGGAGAAGCAACGAAACTATGCAGTGCAGCAGTGAACACAGAAATAACGGTCCTGACAGTAGTATATAAATATGGGACCCACCAGTCTTGATGCAACAAACGAGACGGGCACGAATAAGCTATGCTTATATTAATCCGAACAAGAACCGCTAGAACGAAAACGCCAGGTGCCAGAGCTTAAGCCACGGCACGGCGCAACATCAGGGAAAGCTAAAGATGATTGAAGATCGCTCTTAGCCCTTAGCCCCCGAACTTGGATCTGAAGCACGGAGCCTGCAGCAGCTCACTTTCATCCTCGTCTGCATCGTCCTGCGGCAAGTCGACCGGCACTCGCAGTGGCCCCACTCTGCCCTAAACCCTAAACCGCGAAACCCCTAAACCCTAAACCCTAAAGCTTGTGGTCTCTTGGGGTTTGCGCGGACATGGCGGAGTCGGGCCGACAGACAACCGAAATACCCCGCACTCTGCACCTCCCTCGATGCGAAGGATGCTGGAAAAGCCAAGCTGAGCTTGGCAGTTGACTCGCCGCCCTGCCGCACGGGTCTTTCTCTGATTTAGGATTTTGTGGTTCAGTGCTTCTTGTGTTGACGGACAGAAGGGCTCCGGCACTCAAAAGCCTCAACTGGTGGAGAAACATCGTTTGCGGCATCCTGTGCTACATGCAAAATTCCACAAGGCTCTGTCATAGACTGCTCAGCCTAAGCTCGGCTATAGTTGATGAGTCGGAATATTCCTCGAGACCAGAGGATGCACGCCCTCAGACACATGACATGCATGCAAGACTGGGAAGTTAAGCCGCTCTTCGTTCCGACTTGATCTGCTAAGTCTGGTTCGCCCGAAACCTCACACCCCGCCAACGAGCTTACCTCGGGCTGAGGATGATATCCCCAACAGGGCCCGAAACTTGAAGCCCTAAAAAAGCAAGGTGTTGCCCTGTCCGGGTGCCAGTGTCACTGCGCTGATTCTGTTAATTAGAATAGGGTTTGGGGTATTATAGTATACTATAACCATCATAAGGCCCCCCCAAAAAATATATGTGTGTATATATATATATAGATATATAGTATAGGTAATTCCTCTAAGGCCCCAAAGTAAGAGGCAAGTATATACTTTCAATCGAGAATCCTGGCAGCGCCTCGGCCTCAGCTTCGTCCTCCCACGTCACACTCTGATGGTGAAGCACCTAGGGCGCATCTGCTGGAATCCTCAACCCTGGGTATAGGGTTTGGGCTTTAGGGCTTTAGGGTTTAAGGTTTAGGGTATCCTCAACCCTACCTGTCCAGTTTGGAGCTCGACCGAACACTTCTGCCAGGACATGCTGAGGCCGAAGCGTATGCAGGCATCTGAATCCGCGGCTCCTGAGCCTGGCTTGCATACAGCACAGCAAGCAGCAACAGTCCAAAAGGGTCCTAGGTACTGCTACATGGGATACTTTCCCAAATCATAATAACTATTCCTAATATGGAAACCTTACATTCTACTATATAGGTACATTGGACCCTTTGGGAGTATGGGGGTGCTCATGCCAGCCGATTTCGACCACAACTGTTGCTGGAGAAGGAACACGCACGTGCCACGGCCAACGGCGTCTTGAGTGCTACAGCCGCACGGCTCAAACGAGCTGTAACCGGATCCTCCCACCCTTGCCTTCAAGCCTCAACCGTAACCCTGAACCCGACTGCACCCGATCGCAGCAGGCTCAAACTACTCAACACCGACAGAGCGACAATCCGAAAACCCCAAGTCATGCAACAGTACTACAGAGGTCCTAGTCCCCATGACCCAGCAGAATCCTTGTGCGCATCGGTGATCTTCACCTTGTCGAGCGGCGTGTCTGTGGGGCAGGGCTTGAAAGCTGTGGGCATCGTCTGTGCCAAGATGACAAAAACAAAGCAACTCAAATTACATCAAGGCTCTGCCTCTCTCTCTCGCTCGCTCTCTGTGCCTGTCGGAGTGTGTGTGCCTGGGTCGTGTGTCGCGTCGCTTTACCATGAATGTTTGACAAGTTGTGCAGAAGGCTATCGACTCAGCAAGGAAACTGAAGCTAGTATGGACCTTGTCGTGCAGGAGGCGAACACTCTGCTCACAGGATGTCACCCCGAGAACCGGACGAAATCTACATCGCAATGCCTGCATACACGAAAACATCCCCCTGACAACACAGGTCTGAAGCATGGGGCAGGGTACAGTTTCGGGATCCTCCGTCAGGTTGAGGAGCGCACGGCTGTCACATCTGACGCAGCGGGAAAGTAGAGCTCTGCAAACTGTGCCTGCATGTCCGTTTCGCAGCGCGGGTGTGCAACCCGATATGCAACGGAGGGCACGTGAGCTTCTTTACCAAAGAGGCTTGCAAATGATTTAATGTATCGGTATTTTGAGGTTTACTGCTTAGAAGTATGAAGCTTCCTGTGTATGAATCAAAAAGCAAAAGGTTGCTTAAGATTGTGCTCTCCCGGAACCCTGCTGGTGTTATGCTCTTACTTGTAGCCCAAAACCCCTACAAAATGGTGCGAGTAGGTAGGCTTTGGACATACTAGATAATTGGGACGCAGGTAGTGGATCTCACAGTAGTCATGATGCCTGCCATCAGACGGATGTCTTGCACCCGACTCAGTAGAGAAATGGTGCAAGCATACTACATCCTCGTCCGCTGCTAAGAGCTACTGGTATGTCCTCCCAATGTCCACTGAGGCGAGGGGAGGAATCTTGGCTCCACACAATCCCGCACATATTGTGCTCTACGTCTATGCCTTTATGGGCACGAGATTTGACACAAACAGTTGGCACTTCTTCCTCGACTGAATCAGAGACCGCGAAGACAACACGATCACGATTCTGCATTTTCATCCCTCATCGTCTGTGTCGTGCCACTCTGGTGGATGTTGGCCGGTTCGTGGAAACTAGTTCCACTCGCTTTACTGAGCTGTAAATAAGGCTGTAGTAGATGATATAGGCATAATAACTTCATAACACTGGCTGGAGGGATTGACAAGCTATTAGCAGCTATTAGAATGTCGGCAGCATGCGGGGCTAGGCGGCTAGGCCAGCTGTCCCCCACAAAATGCGGCGCGCTCACAATTCCATAGCATCCCGAATTCGCTGTGCTTGCCGTACTTGGGAGGCCAGCTCGTAGGCGTTAATGCAGCAGTTGTAGCTATCCTTGTTTGCTTGCAACCCGGTGTCATCCAAAGTTCGCAGGAGATAAAGGGCCTGTTGCCACACTGCAGCTGCATGGCAAGCTTTCATAGCAAGTGTGCAGGATACCAGGTTCAGCTGAATGCGTGTGTTTCGACTTCTTTCACAAAGACTCACAGCATGGAGCCACTCTCCCGCCTGCTCGCAGGCTGCGACAGCAGAATTGATGGCAAGAATGTTGGGAGGCAGCTGTCTCAGCCGAGACTCTTCCAGCAGACCAACTGCAGCTCCCCAATTTGCTGCAGCCTCGCAAGCTCGTATTGCACAGGCATATGTGACATCATCCGGCATCAAATTCTGCCTCTCCATACTTGCCAAGAGCTCCGCGGCTGTGCACCATTCCCCACTGCGGGCACAGGCGCTGATCGCGGCATTAATGGCAATTGTGTCGGTCCCCGTGTGCTTGGCCTCAAGTGTATCTAGGAGAAACAATGCCTGCTGCCATTCGGCACCTTGCTCGCAAGCACTTATGGCCGTGCTGTACATGAAAAGGTTCAGCTGCAGACGCTCCAGCTCAGCCTCTCCCAACAAGCACAGTGCCCGTTGCCACTGAGCCGATTTCCCACAAGCACCAATCAAGGATCCATACAGCATAGTGTCCGGCCGCAGCTGCTTCGATCGTAGGCCGCTTAGCAGGAGCAATGCTTGCTGCCACATTGCTGACTTCTCACACACCCTAGCAGCCACACCGATCACAACTTCATTCACAGCGAGGCGCTGACGTTCCGCAGCATGCAGCAAAGATAGAGCTTGTGGCCAGACATTGGTTCTCTCGCATGAACGAATGGCTGCTCCTGTGGAGATCTCTGTGGCCTGCAGGCTCATCTTCCCGATGTCTGCAAGCAGGAGAAGAGCATGTTGCCATCTTCGTGCATTGGCAAAGGCGCTGATGGCAGCATTGACTGTAACCACACCGAGGGCAAACGGTTCCTGCAAGATGTCAGCAAAGAGCTTCAGGGCCTGCTGCCAATTCGAGCTCTTCTGACAGGCACTGATCACCGCAGTGTAGGTGACTACATCCGGCTGCAAAACGTCGCCTTGCATCCTTCTAAGGAGTCGCCACGACCACCTCTCCTTGCCCGCCTTCGCACACGCACTCACGGCCGAGTTGAATGAAATCACATCGAGTTCAACGCCATCCGCGATCTGCTGTTCTAGAAGGGAAAGGGCCCACTCCCAGCGCGCAACCTTCTCGCATGCATCGATCGTAGCACCCCATGCGATGCTGTCTGTTTGCAATCGGCTCGCACGGGCTTCGTCCAGAAGAGCGACAGCATTTTCCCACCGCCCACGGCAAGCACGAATCGCTTTGGTGTACTCAACTAGAGTCGGTGTCCCACTTGTGCATCCGGCGTGGGAGAGCATCATTCTAATTCATTACATATTAATTCGGCATCTGGAGGCACCTTGCTGAGCCAACAGTGGAGCGACTCGCAGGTTACCCGGTGATGATGCTGTTGGCTGCGGCAGGACACGTGTGAACAAGCACAAGCACGAATGGCTTACTTACCTGCCTGACACCGCTCCAGTGACATTCTGCGGCCTGAGTGGACAGAAGGGCACAGTCAGAACATTCAGGGCCTTCTATCTCGCATCCAGGGCCCACTGCAGACAGGGTGTTAAGTTCAAAGAATGCCATGCATATTTTTCATCACGTAGCTTGTCGGGTGCCTGGACATGTCCGCACTTCTCATTTACAAGTCCTTCTGGTCCTGCAACGCGAAAGAGGAAGACCAGAAGCTCTGCGCACGGGAAAGGACGAGGAACAAGCATGAATGAACCTCGGAGCCCCATTAAAACACTCCCTCTGTGATGCAGACGGTACGACTTCTCAGGAAGGGACCTTCGGGGAAGCACAGCTGCAGCCGGCGCAATCGACGCAAGAAGGCGAGACACAGATGCTGGGCCTTGATTTAGTTTGTTGGCTTCAAGCTGTGACAACGGCCGACGATTGCAAGCACATGTGGATTCAGCTGAGAGCGTTGGGCACATGCGCGGAGCGTTGTTGCTGAACAGCTGTCAGAGAAACCACAGGCATAGTGAGTTGCGGAGGCAAGCTTTGCATCCTTTGGTAGCTTAGCCCCATATCTTTCGTTGAAGCGCATGTCTTGCGTGTCGTAAGCCAACTGTGCCTCTTAACTTGGCTATGGATTTACGGCAGTGCACATTCCTCCGGAAGGCTGCTCGGCCCCAGATTCTTCGTTGGATTTCCCGAGCGGGGTGACGATCTACAAAAGATCTGAAGGTGTGGGCTTTCTGAGTGCCAGCAGCGATCTGTTTGAGTTCCGCCTCCACCGCGGGAGCATCCGAGACTGACCGCAAGGGCAGGAACATCACCTGGTGTTCTGTAGAATCTGTAGAACACTGTTGAGTGTTGTGGGCGGCTGGAACTCGGGTTTGCTGAAAGTTTCAGGAAGCACGATGTCAGTTATGAATAGACTGGAAGGATGAGGCTTCCGAGTGGCACACAGAAAGGGTTGACATTGGCAGGTTGTCATAGGTTGCTGGCCCCTGTGGTGTATACGGAACTTCTCTCTATACAAATACTCATAAAGCTTCAGGCAGAAGACCGAACACCGAACACTTCAGCGATGGCATGGGAGCATGAATCACTGCAAGAGAATCGTGGAGTGCACTCTAGTATAAGTACAGACACGGGACTGTAAGGGGATACTCGTAGTCAGTTCAAAATCGTTCAGACCTCTATATCTGGAGCCCTGAAGGCTCACCGGCAAAGGGCCAGCCACGAGCAGGGGAACCCCTCAGGAAGAAATTCTACAAACGAAGCAACTTTAAAGATTACTGAAAAGGCAGCCTAAGTGGCAACCTAAACAGATCGGTGGAAATCACCACCAAAAGAAGCCTGGAGTCGTAGTGCAGGCATACACTGAGAAAACATGCTTCACACACGAAACCTACTACTGATGATCTCCGACGCCACCCTCCAGGGCGCGAGCCGTCCTCCCAGCAGCCTGTGGCTTACATGGAGTTAGAAGCCATACTTTACAGTAGTACTACTAGTAGCAGCAGCAGCAGCAGCAGCAGTCGTAGTGGTGGTGGTGGTAGTAGTAGTAGTAGCAGTAGTAGTAGTAGTAGTAGTAGTAGTACACAGCGAACATCGCTTGGAGTCCTTGCGACCTCCAATGTTTGAACAACATACAATCGAAACCGAAAACAAA
>CAJNJA010019508.1:0-10210 GCA_905231915.1 Symbiodinium necroappetens
CTGCCGAGTACCGTCCAAGAGCAACATTGCCGATGCCGCTTCCCGGCTTTCCTTTGGGGAGTACGAGGAGTCCTTACGAAAGATCGAGCCGAGGTATTAGCAGAACGGTCGCTCACTCGTGTGTCACTTGAGAGGTTTAACATACTCGTCCAGCGGAGGGGTGATGATGGGGGTGAGTTGGTCCGCTGGTGGTGTGCAAGGGCCGCCATCGGCTGCAGCTCATCCATTTCGCGCTAGGCGGAAGGCGCCTTCAAATCTTGAATGGATTCCATGTCACTGCGGAAAGGACCGGTGGCATGTGGGCGCGTACTTTCCCCCGTTCGCTGTGAAAAGAGTGTTCCCAGAAGTCCGAGTGATTGCACACATTCATGTCAGGTTGAGTGAACCATTTCATCAGACATGTTTATATTCTTTGATGAACTTATGTCATTTATATGTTTTGTTTTATATGAATGGAAATTATTTGAAAGGATTGGCAAAAGGGATAAAAGATAGTCCAATTTCCTTTCATATGGAATGAAAAACCTTTGACAAATGTTGCGATTGGGGAAGTTGTTGCCGATGCCTGTTGCCTGAATTTGTTCGGCATCCTCCTCCATCGGCATCTTACAGATCCAACACGGTATGAAAAGAGTGCCTGAACATTGCTCACAATATGTTGGACTTGCTGTGATTAGAGGACATGGCAATCCGCGGTTGGGTTGAAATAAGCCACAATCGCTACAGCCCGATTTAAAACGTTGCATCGCGACAGCTGAAAAAGCTGCGAATCAAGCCACATTTGGTTCCTGTCAATCTCAGCGGAGCTGAATCTACCAAAGGTTGGGAACATGTCATTCCGGGTCCATCACAGGTTCAGAAGAAGACTATATGGCGGCGAAACAAGCAGCAGGCCTATACATCGCTCCGCACGGTTCGATCCGTGTTTTGGCCACTTCTCTTAAACCTGTGGTCGGGACCTTTTGGACTGCCTCTACAGTATGCGGGAGCGAAGTATCGTTTTGCCATGCTATGATTGAAGCAGCGCAACATGAAAATTGGGCATTGGCTCAAAAATGAGTTGGCCAGACATGGAGATGCTACCGGTGATAGTATGGTAGTTGCAAACAAGCAGCATCACAGGCTAGCGTACAGAAGGAAACACATACGGTCATCAGGACGTAATTACATCATTCAGTTTTGAGTACGAGTTGGCGAGGAGATTTGAGGCAGGGAAGGGCAAGAGTGCACGGAATTTGCTAGCCAGATTGGATTTTCGAGCAGCCGAGGCCATGCCAGCTTTCCATCTATCTCCGTTGGTTGGCCACCGGGATTGGGTCAGCTCGGCCGTCGTGAGCTTAACGATCTTTTGATTTGATTACTGGTGGTTTATGGAACCGCGAGGAGCAGCGCCTGTTTGCGCTGTTGAAGACTGGCCACCCTTCGCCAGTCTCATTTTCAGCGTCGCCAATGTGCACGTCAAGGAAACAGGACGGAGTTGTGTAAGGAAACCTGCGTGAGATTGTGAGGGTGCGAAGTCTTGCAGTTTTCGCGATGTTTGACTTCTCATCCTGGGCCAGCCCGTGCAGGAGGTCAAAGCCAAGCCAATCGCTACAGCAAAAGTCGCAGTGGCTGTCGTGGCGCCAGGCTCTGGGTGCAAGTAAGTCGGATTGAGGGTTTCAAGAATCAGCATGTGTCGTCATGTGTCCTATAGATTTGCGAATCCCCGCTTGATTGCGTGGCTGCTAAGAGGTGCCGGCACAGGCATCAACGGTGCAGTTTACTCCGAGATAGCCTGCAGCCCGTCATTCAAGGCAAGACTCGACGGTGCGCTGTGAGGGGTTTGTCGGCGAAGTGGTAGCATGGTGGAAGGTAGATGTCATTGGGCGCTCCAGGGCACCTTACGATGTGTATCCGACGCTTAGCATAGTAACTTCTTTGCTCCTGCGACTTCCGCAGACGCTTTTGCACGGCATCTAAATCTAAGGCCATGTTGGCCTCAAGGCGCGCCAGCACCCAATCTGCAGAGCTTCGCCGAGGAGGACAGCCATTGTCATTGCAGAATTCGGCTGCAGCTTATGGCCACAAAGTGCAGGTGCTGGAGACGGGCGCCCACCGGAACGCTCAGGTCATGATCTTTGGATCGCGCGGGGGACAGGTGGCCCTGACCCTGATCTTCACGCAGGAGGTGACCTCCTTCGCTGGGAATCGGGTTTCTTTCTGAGGTACTCCCGCAGATGTGGCAGGCAGAGGCCCTGCAGAGTCCCATTGTGCGAGCAGCACTATGTTACATCGCACAGCTACGCAGAGCAGGCGCAGGGCTTGGTTCCCCCTGTGCCTCCAGTCGCCATCCCAGCTTTTACGTGCCTGGCATGATGTTTTGCTGTCGTGATTTCCAGAGGCAGTTGTTATCAATGGCGGATGCGATGCTGCCTGAGATTTACGCTTTGCCACGTGACAGAGTCGTCTGACTAGTGTGCATGGCGAGGCCATGAACTTGCCAACTCCAGTTTATTGGCCAGACTCAGCAGTCAACTTTCTACTCATTGGAGGGAATGACAACTTCAGGCTGGCCATATGTCATGATGTGCTATTGCATGTACGGCGGCGCACGGATATGCTGCGTGGACTTTCAGGGGAAACCTCAGCATGGAAGAGTACGTTGCTGAGACGAGGCGAATGCAGATCAATCTTGAACTGCAAAGTAGGACGAGCCAGAAGAGTGAGTCTTTCGCAGGAGCTATGTGCCACCGAGCAACAAGACCACGGCTATTTTGTCAGTAAACGACCCTCGGCCTTTGTGGCGGAAGCGTAATTTCACGTCAGCACGAAAGCTCCAAGGAGCCTAGAAGCACAGGAGGATGACACCAGCTTGCTAGTCCAAGGAGATGACGCACATGCCCCAACAGTCGTTGTCGAATTCTTAGATGAAGTGGGCTGACTGCGAACCACATGTATTTGGGACACGCTGTACTGTGAGGCTGCGAGGAATCCTACGGCTTATGTTGAAAGCCCTGGTCTCCTGGAAGGCGTTGCGGGGTCTTTTAGCAAGTGGACTTGGGGTCTTGCCCGAAACGCTCAGGCAGAGGGCAAGGTTCCACTTGAGCGCCTTCGTCAAATGCTCGCCTTCTTGAGACAGGCTTGTGAGCTTTGCCTGCGTCAGTGAGTCTAGTGCCTTCCCGTTGATCTTGCGAAGAAGGATGGATGGAGCGGACGGCTGCTGTACACGATGGCTCCTGGTGCATGGGAGGATATTCCATTCAGCCCGAAGCCCAGGAAAACATGGAATGTTCGGTGAAGCAGATAGAACAAATGCAAAAAGACCAGGTCCCCGGGATAGAGAGAAACTTCAGGCTTGCTTCTTTTGGTTGTAGCCGTGGCATTCAGTTTCCATGTTGGTCCCCCTGCAGGTGGCTGTCCCTAGACACATCCACCAGGAGGCACTGCACGGGCCCAAATCGTCAGAGCACCGCAGCACGTTCTGTACCCACGGAAGGACCTCGGAGCGGGGGACGAGGCGAAGGCAACGAACCCTCTGCTGCCCTCTTCCCTCCTTGCAGATGAAATTGCGTGAGTTCTGCTCTTCTGAGGCTCTTTCGAAGGCTGCCATGCCCTACAAGGGACATCGCTTAGCCCAGGCGGTGAAGGCAGGGTCCACAATCTTCATTGCAAATGGCTCTGCGGCTGAAAATTCGAGACGATCTGCTGGTCTTGCAGGTTTGCTAGTGGCAGGATGCTTCGCTTCGATATGATTTGCTAACAAATTGGTCACTTTCCCAGTTCTCAATGCAGTCGCGAAAGAAGGAGTGGGAACCGCAGAAACGAGGTCTTGACTCAGGCTCCACAAGACGAGAAGTACGGGATCCTGACCTGCTGTAAAGACTGGTGCTGCGGTGAAAGTGGTGTGGTAAATTACTCTTTTTGCTCTAACCTACCACTCTCAAGTCAGGATGGTCACCGCAGGGGCCGGAGAAGCACTTAGATCGAAAATTAATGCATGCGGATGCTCAGCATTCCGGAGGGCCCAGCCCTCAATTTGTAGGGCGTTCTACTGCATGCTGATGCAGTGCATGGGGAGGGGAGGGGGCTTTGCGTGCGTCGTGGACCAGGGAACATCCCTGACAAACGCTCGCAGGCACAATATAAAGACTGAATCCCGCGCCCAAATTTGCGAGCACACTCTGAAGTGCTCGCTCGGCAGCGTCCTGTAACGGGAGCTATCAGGTTCTTGCTGTGTGCCAGCACGTAGCTGCTAAGTTTCAATGTTTAGCAATCGGATCTTGGCAGTTTCTCATCCCAGGAGGACGCATAGCATCTCGAGCATTAATGATTAACGAATATGACCATGCCATCAAAGAGAGGCAAAACAGGCACCTCACGAGTCTGGCTTTTGCCTGGTGCAGGCCTTGTAAGCCGAGCATTCAACCATGTGACGAGGGCAGGGGCACTGAGGGCCATCATCAAAGCTCGGTTTATGTTCTCCGCCGAGCTCTGCCGAAGGATCTTGGTCGCTGAGTTCGACCTTCAAGATGGAGGCATCCTGGTCTCATCTGGTCTCAAAAATAACAGTTCAGTTTGGCCTGCACTAGGACAAAGAAAGCCCACCATGAACACAGTCAAACACCGTGCTGACCAGATAGGTTCTGATTTCCAGGTAAGAGAGATGGACAATTGTAAACTGTAAACGCTTGGCATCGTCCGCATCCCGATCGCAGGTGCAGGGCCACGTAAGACGACCACCCCGGGTGGGGGGGTCGAGGTTGTCGGGTGGGAGCAGGGACGGGGCCGAAGGTGTGGCCGGCGGGCCACTCTGCCTGGAAACCAACGTTTAATTTTCTTGTTGGGTGGGGTCAGTGGCCCGGAGGGGATTAAGAGGTCCCCAAGTGAAAGAGAGGAATCTCTGACCGGGGCCGAGTCGAGTATTGCCTGATCGGCTTGCGACCTGCTCCCATCCACTATCACTGCCAAGTTGTATTCCGGAGTGCTTTCAGCCATCAGGCCAGCCAGCCTTTTTGACCAAGTGTTTCATTTTCACTCTCGGATGTTGACGTGCATAGCTCGATTAGAACATCTTTGTTGGTTCCAGGTTCAGGAGCTTTGTCATCCATGCTTTGCGCCGTGTGCAGATGCTCGTGTTACTGGCCAAAGTTAGCCAGACCCATCCTTTGCAGGCGCGTTGCGTTGACAAGTTGAGACCACTCCTCGCAAGACTGCGACGCCATTAGCAGGTCGCGTCCTTTCTGTTTGCAAAGCCGCGCATTGGCTAATGCACATGTTGCCGCCAAGCAGGATGCCGGGGCTGTCTGGTTCATTTTCAAGAGTCCTTGCGCTTGAGTTGAGCAGGTTTGCAAGCGATCTGTGTTGAACCTTGCTTGGTGGCATTGTGCATGTTGTCATGTCCAGGGCTGTGAGAAACGGGATAAACCGGGCAAAGGTTTTTGATGGGAATGCAGGATTCACAAAGCTACCGGCGTCTGGACCTACCAGCTGCGAATGCTTCACAAAGCAGCTTGGCTAATTTAATGCCAATGCAACGGCACGGGCCGGCCCGTGCAGAGAAGCCACGACATCCACGAATCAAAAGGGCAGAGATTGGCCATGATTCGCCCACAGCATCACATGAATCAGACTGAGGTAGTGCAGAGAAATTTGCAAGTTTGGTGTCGCAGGACGACGAGCTGTTCAACAGGACATGCATAAGCTGGGGTTTGGCTAGTCAGGAGCTGGAAGCTGGAGCCACCGTGGAGCTGCTTCCCCTGTCATCAGAGGCCTCCATGCTTTCGTGCGGGAGGCATTCATGCGCTGCAAGCCTTGCACTTGAGCGCAGCGAATTGAGAGCAGGCTGCGTGGCACCTCCTCAGGGCGCTGAGCATCGGAAAGAGATCGGCCGAGTTCGAGGTCTCCGCTGTCTGGGCTGTGCAAGACATGATTTCATCCTTTGACGCGCGCAGGTTCACTTCGCGCCGCATGCGGCAGAAGAGGATAACCGGTCTCTGCGTGTTTTGGCACGGAGTGGGCCGGAATGGGTGGACGTCAGCAAAGACTGGCATCTCAGCTTGCGATGATGTTCGTTGTGTGAATGTGGATGCTTGCTTTGGGTGCACCGTCGTGGTCCTGTGTGCCTCACAGCCTGGGAAGATGTTCAAGCAACAGTCAGACTGCATGCTCAAATCGCGTACATGGGTGCTGGGAGAAATTCCGGTTGATATCAGGTCAGCCTAGGCAGATGATGCCATGGTCCTGCAGTAGTTAGAGCTTCTGGCCTTTGTCTTGCCTTCCTAAGAGGGAGGCATGTGATAATGAAGACGACTCTGCGTGCGGCCGGTGAGACAGCTCCACCAACCCACATAGGTTGTCTCCCGCCTCCACCCACGGGTACTGAAGCCGCTTCACGGTAAGGTGCCGTTGAGTGTAGGACTTTCGTCACTGCCAGGTATACCGGATGCTTTGTCAGTAGATCGACGCTACCTGGCAAGTTCTCGATGGAATCCGCTTAGACAGTGACTCGCGCTTCCCGGTGTTTTTGCCCGATAGACTTGAACTGCTGCTTCCTAAGACTGACTATCCGCTTTACATAGTATTCTAGCTGAGGCAAGGATGGAAGCTTGCGCGAAAGCTAGAGATGGATCTCCGAGACAAATCCGCAGAGTCTTGACTCAAGCGCGATACTTTCGTTCACGCAGTATCTGTGGCTCGCTTTTGCATCGGAGGTTGCCGTGCATACCTTCGTAGATGCTGAAGCCTCGGATGTTCTCCCCTGACGTGAGTCTTGGGTCGTCTTGGGTCCTTGGAGGCGCTCCCAGCAGCCCTGACAATCCTCCAGGCACTGCGGGCCCCTTCTGCTCACTCTGCTTCTAAGGGTCCCGGCTGAGGCCCTGGCGGCAGTGCCCGGTTTGGCTGCGAAGGCGCCCACGTAGGAGCTGTTGGCATCTTTACAAGCGTTTACTGCTTCTGCAGGACCATGCCCTTGTCTGCACAGAGCCTGAGCTGCACCGGTGCAAAAGGGGTTTAGGGGCTCCTCTCACTCCTCTCCTTCACAGAGAGTCGCACAGGCTGCTGCCGTGGACGGTGACTCCGCCACTCGCCTTATCGTGCATGCGCGTACGCCGAGGGCTTGGCTGGTGCCCAACCCAGCCATTTTGTGTACAGCGGAGCTTTCCACTTCCAAGAGAGATGTGAAAAAAGGATCCGCCGGCCAAGATGGTCGAGGGAAGCTTCATAGCCTACCCCCCTGGGTCTGCTGCTTCTGAGGACTGCAGCCGGCTTAGCTGTTCATGTCGGCTCTTATCATCTGCCTGCAGGAAGACAAGAGGGTCTTCCGGAACACTGTCCATGCGAGGCTGCAGCCTGGGACCTGTGTAGCGATGCAGTGCCGTGGTCCGCACGCAGCCGCGGACTCACCGACTCGACCCGTCGACCCGTGACCTCTTCAATGCAGTCTGGATAATCAAGGCCTGGCACGCCTTGGAAGCTCTCGCCCTGAAGGGCCTTGTCACTGCTGAGGTGGAGGTGCTCCTTTTGGTTTCTGATGTCGTTTCCTGCCAAAAAGTCGAAGCAAGGCGAGTTGGGTCGACTGGCAAAATGGCGAAGCTGGCGGCCGAGCCATTCAACTGATCGCTACCACTGGAAAATCTTGGCAGACTCTTTGCTGCAAATGGTGCTCTGGGCTCTGGTCATGCGGGCGTCCAGCTGCAGCTGGCCGAGGGATTTCAACAAGACGGACTTCCAGAAGACGGCCCTTCTCAAAGCCGGGGACCAACCGCAGGCAGCTCTGGAACCGGGAAGCCACAGGCCTCCCTTTTGGCCCATCGCCTGCAATGCGCAGGTCTCACGACTTTCAGCGGCTGTCGGAGCGGAGATCCACAAGCGAGGTGCAACGTCCATACATGTGCTTCTTGGAACACAAGTTTGGGCCGATGCATCATGTTGCCTCGTGTTCTGCCGAGATTGCCGAGGTTTGCGGATAACATCGCCAGCGTCCACGCAACGCTGAAATCCATAGCATCAGTCCCCGTACTGTCCAAGCAGCTTGGCTGGTCAACGGCCAACCGAGCTGTCATGTTTCGAAGCCCAGGTCCACTGGCAGGCCAATCCTTGTTGGGAGTAGACAGCCTTTGTTGCATTCTTTTGCATTCTTCTGGTCCTGTTCTGGAGGCGGGTGGTCTTTGTGCCGAGTCTCGGCTGGGCCTCGGGGCCAGATGGGACAAAATCTCGCCGAAGTTTGCGAATCTACACAAAGCACCTCCGGCCCAGTTTGCTCGTGTCTCCCGCCAGCATGGGGCACCCATGTCAGGCGGCTGACGGCCTCATGACTTTCGCACTTTTCCAGTGGCCGCTAAAAAGTCTTTTGCGTGTCCTGCGCCGCGAGCAGAGAGCAGGTGCGCAGGCACATGTGTATGTTCATCAGAAGCACTAAGTAGTATATACAGAAATGCAAAATATCAACAAACACATATACACCCCTTTAGCGAAGCCGTTTCTGTCAATTCAGAATGCCATGAAACGGACGAGTGTCGGCACATCTTGCAAAGTTGCATACGTTGATTCGCATCGGTTGACATTTGGCTATCCCATCCGACTCTACTCTTTATTCTTGTTAGGCTATGTATACTCTTGCATTGCTTGTATGAATGATTGCAGCGGAATTCTCAGATGTCGGACACTCAGCAATGGTCCTGTGTTCTGCTGTGTTGCCATCTTCGAAGCCTGTGATTCGTAATTTAGTTTATTGCATAACAAGGTTTGTGAAGCCAGCGGCAAGTCAGCTCTCAAGACAAGCGCTGAGTGCCCCGACTTGTGTTATTCCAGCTGTGCTGGTGGCGGGCGGGTAGTCCTGAGGCTTGTGTGAAATTGGATGATGTTGGTCGTGGTGCAGGTGTTCTCCATCTGTGGTCGTGCATGCACTGAATGATTTGGAGTTGGATATCCTTGAAGTGCAGCGCCCGGGGTGACTTGAATTGTATGCTGGTGAGATCTTCTCGCAGAGGTAGAAGAACGTCAAAGAGTGGAGGACTCTCGAGTCTCCACCTGTTCTCTGGTCAAGCTGCTCCAGCTGTCTTTCGAGAGGAGCTCAATCTCCAGATTGCAGAGCTACGGCACAGGCAGAACCTGCCTGATGCGCTGTTCTGCGACAAGCAAAAAGCACGAAAGAAACGGACAGGCTGCGAAGACATGAGCAGCGTCGAAGCAGGACGGCTCGGTCGACACGTTTCAGTCGAGCTAAGCCTTGGCGGGGAGGCTTCGACGGGAGTTGCTTCGCCGACGATTCTCGTCCTCCCCACTGGGGCAGCTCATGTCAAGCGTGGTCTTCGGCTTACAGAATCCCTGACAGCCTGAGAGCAGTCTGCATTTGCAAGACAGTGTGTGGTGCAGCAAAGGTGCCACAATTTCTGGCAGCTCCGGATGTTCTGCTTGGCCCCCAGAATCTCACCATGCTTCATCGCCAGAGACTTGCTGCGAGATGTGGTTTGTCTCCCCTTGCGAAGCTGCCGTCAACCACGGCACGATTCTGCATGTCTGCCTGCCTCTGCCTGTCTGCCCCTGCCTGCCTGCCTGCCTGCCTGCCTGCCTCTGGCCTGCCTGCCTCTACCGCCTGCCTCTGCCTGCCTGCCTGCCTGCCTGCTTGAAGGTCCCATCGCGCACGGGTTTCAGCCATCCTTGCCGACGAAGAAAATGGATTTTCTGCATTTTTCTGCTGCGTCGGAGTAGCACCATAGGAGGCAAAGCACAAAAGTGGGAATCATCATCGCGTGCAGACGACCTTTTTAGTGACGCACTGAATTCTTTTGCGGCGTTCGATAATGTACCTCACAGAACCTCTTACTCTAACCCCCGTCAGATACCTACTGGTTAGAGGTTAGAGGTTTCGGCCTGTCAGATACTACATCTATCTCCGACTGATACCTCCATCTGTCAGCAACCTCGCTCGTCAGGTACTGTCCATCCCACTTCCCCCATCCTCTAAATTTTCCTTCCCCGTTCCCTCTCCCCTGGGAGAGGGGTTAAAAAAAAAACTAAATAGACATCAAAAAAAATTAAATAGACATCAAAAAAACTAAATAGGCATCAAAAAAAACTACGTGGGTATCCCGAGAGACTGACAGAAAGCCAGAAAGACAGAAACAGCAGAACGACAGAAAGAAAGAAGGAGCAAAAGACAGAAGTAAAGAAAGAAAGACAGAAAGAAAGAACGCATGAAAGAGAAAGAAAGAAAGAAACCAAGACAGAAAGA
>CAJNJA010019509.1:0-18282 GCA_905231915.1 Symbiodinium necroappetens
CTACTACTACTGCTACTATACTGCTATCACTACTGCTTATACTACTGCTACCAACTGCTACTGCCGCTGGTACTCCTGCTGCTCCTGTCTCCTGCTATTGCTACTGTTTGTGCTGCTGCTGCTGTTGCTGTAGGTGCTCGTGCCGCTGCTTCTGCTCCAGCTACTGCTGCTGCTCCTGATGCTGTTGCTGCTCGATGACGTGGACAAAATTCATAGTCATATCCGCACTAATGTCCATGTCAATGCAGGCAGTCATAATTTCGCAGCAAGGCATGATAGTCATTATCCCTTGTTACATACTTGCTGGCAAATGCTAGCAATAATTATACTCGGTTTCATAATAACAACAGTGGCTAAAGTGTCAGTAGCAAATGCCCATAGCCCAAGCCACTGCAAGGATGGCACGTTCTTTTTGGAGTTCTACGATGTGCGTGACGCCACGCGATACCGGACAGCAAAGGCCAGCTCGCATGTTACACTTCAGTTCGCAACGTTAAGCCTTGCACATGTTTTAGACAACCCCCTACTACCCTGACAGTTTAGGTTTCCCCCGAGACAGGAGGCTTCTGAGATCGAGTTGCCACCGGGTCTGCCCAAGGCTGTCCCAGCCAAGGCAGGGCTTTTGCACGGTACTAAGTACGGCCGCAGGAAGGCGGTTAGTGGGTGGAGCAATACATCGCAAAACGGAAGAGCCGTAATAGTAAGAATCGTAGTTGAGGTGGTGGTGGTTGTGGTATTGGTAGTAGTGGTAGTTTTGGTAGTAGTGGAAGTAGAAAGTAGAAGTGGAAGTAGAAGTAGAACTGCAGCGGCAGCAGCAGCAGCAGCAGCAGCAGCAGCAACAAAAGCAGCAAAAGCAGCAGAAAAAGGAGCAGGAGCAGCAGCACGAGCATTAGCAGGAGAAGGAGCAGGAGCAGGAGCCAGTAGCGAGACGTAGTAGTAGTAGTCGTAGTAGTAGTAGTAGTCGTCGTCGTCGTCGTCGTAGTACATGATGTAGTAGATGCAACGAGCGACTCTAGCAACGTTCAAGGAATCGCCACAAGTGTCTTGGCCTCAGCAGTTGCCAGTGTCGAAGTGCCAGTCTTGCGGGTTTACGGCTAACAGGGCGCTGAGGTTGCCGCCGCCCGGACTCGCGAAGGTGGCCGCCGCGGCGCCAGCAGTGCGCACGCCGGCGTTGTCCCAAGGAGCTCTGCATAGTCAGGAGTCAGGACAGTCCTTTGTGAGTCGCAGGGAGTGCTTGCGAGAACTGCGTCTCCTTTTTCTTTCAAGAGCGACCGTGAAGATTTGCTCGTCACCTGAGGCCGGAGAGTGGCAGGTGGTGATCCACAACTTGCCCGTGAAGATTCTGACGAAGGCCTCATCGGCATCCCGTCCCTTGTCGCTTAGGGAATCGAAGCGGCAAGCCTAGATTGGCCCGTCTGGCAGGTGATGATGGAAGCGGCCTCGACCTCAGCGATTCCGAAACTCGTGATTTGGAACTCCTGGCGGAGCGAAGTGAAGGTCTTCCAGCAAGCTGGCTTCGATGGATACCTAAAGGAGTTCACCATTCAAGCTGGCAAAGCCGGGGAGGTCGGCTGGTCCAGTGTCGTGCTGGAGACAGAAGCAAGAGAAGCCTGAAATCATCCAAATCCTGCACGTCATGCCCGCATCAAGCCTTGCAGCATCAGCATCGTGGAGCTATTGGGCAGGTTGTGGCCAAGTTTGCGGACCAGCTGGCAGCACAGAGGTGTGTGGGGATCTCGGTACAGAATTGGCACGAATGGAGCCGCCAGAGATGTGCGCAACTCTTTCTTGAGTGGAGCTGGCTGCACATGCAAGCGAAGAATCGCAGTGTAGCTTTGATTCCCAAGCAGAAGTATGTTCCTGAAGTAAGAAAATGTGCAGGTCTGTAGACATGGTAGCATCGTCAGCTCATGATCGCCAAGGTCGCGCATTTCTGTGGGTGCCAGTGGGACAACAAGTCCGGTGCGGTTGCATGCAGCTTATCCTTGCGTGCGCGTTTCATGGGGCTTGTGGTCCACGAAGTCGCAAGCACGGCACCTGAGAAAGACTGTCCCAACATGCTTCGGAGACCACATCTTCTGCTGCATGTAATGTAATGTAATGTAACGTAACGGAATGTAATTTAAGGTAAAGTAAAGTAATGTAATGTAAAGTAACGTAAGTAAAGTAATGGAATTAATGGAATGTAATAGTGTAATGTAATGTAACATAATGTAATGTAATGCAATGTAATGTAATGTCATGTAATGTCATGTAACAATGTAATGTCATGTAATTAATGTATTGTTGCGTAGCGTGGAGTAGCGTAGCGGATGGCACGGCAGGGCATGGCATGGCAAGGCATGGGATCGGATAGTACTGGTACGGCATGGTACGGCATGGTAGTTATGTACCTATGTATACATGTATGTATGTATGTATGTATGTATCTATGTATGTATGTATGTATGTATGTATGTATGTTGATTCAGGTCACTGCAGAGCTCGTCCCTCCAAGGGAGACAAAGCCAAGCAAGCCGGCGCCCGAACGGTCTCGGGGCTGCTGCATGTCATTCCATGTGAAGTATGATCTGTCTTCTCAGACAACTTCGCCAAAATTTCTTAGACGGGCCCTACGCTCGCCATGTTGGTTGGGTGCACGGAAGTGACCATCCCTTCGTCATGTAACGCTCGGGTTGCTTCCGGTGTGGAGGCTCCCCTATCTCCCCTGGGGTTCCCCTAAGCCGAGGCATCTGAAGAAGAAGGCTCTTGCCTCGGCCTCCAACGACCGCGCCCCAGAGATCAGGGCCACCAAGAAGCAGGGAAGTCCAGAATGGGATGCGAGCGCTGAGATCTAAATCCTGAAGGCTACCCGACCCTGGCCTTTCAGAGCGTGCAAACCCGAGGAGATGTCTGCGGAAGCCCCTGCCTTTCAACCGAAGTCCGTGGCCTCTCCGGCATGCTTGGGCCTGCTTTGTTTCTGCTGCCCAAAGTGTTTGAGAATGTGGCTGGCGCAGGCACCCTATGAGTTCTCTGCCGAGGTAGGGGCCGTAGGGGTGCGTATCGGAGCCGCAATCTTGCCATGCCGTCGACAGACCGGCCACTCGAATATATGATCCGAGGCTCCGATTTTCATGCCGCTCTTGGGCTACATGCCGAAGGCACGACACCCTCGTAGATCCGGTGTCGTCGGTGAGAGTTTCAAGGGCTCGCACATGTGGCCGCCAGCGTCAGGTTGAAGAAGAACAAGCAGTCTCCGGAAACACCCGCACCCGAAATACGACCAAGCTTGCCTTTGGCAGCAGCCTGAGTGCAAGCTGTACTCCTGTCTGCATGTTGTTCTTCCGGCAAATGTCAGAGGACAAGTGCAGTAGGTACACTGTGTTACCTTGGTGACAGCCACGACATGCCTAGATCGCAACAGGTTCAGACACCAGCACAGAAGTGGGCGATTCCGAGGACTCTTTGCAGTACTCTTTGCCACACAGCGTGCGGATCAATTGGTCTGTCCACCTGCCCGACTGTCTATCCCTCCCTCTCCACTTTTTTGCACTGGTCTCCTCGACTCGGGTATCATCGGCAAAACGGCGACAAGACGAGCCGAGCAGGACGACGACAAGGCAAGCCCTGCTCGGGTGAAGCGCATCCCGCCAGGGCCTTGGAGACGGAGGCTTCCAGAAGCAGAGAAGTGAAGTGCTCTTGCTTGTCCGCCAGGCCGCAACAGGCCATGGGTGCTCGATCTCGATCAGGCTCAGCCTCCTCTGCCTAAGGCCGGGTGGTTCTGTGCGAAATTCCGAATAGCAGGCGACGGATAAGTGCGCCTGAGCTTGAGATATCCCTAACATCCCGTAACCCTCGTCGTTCTCCTGCGAGGCCAGAGGCTTACACAATACGAGTAGCTCGTGGGGATGCGGAACGCAAGCAAAGGACGACCAAGGGTAGCGGCATTGAAAGATGGCACATCCAAAGCTCTCCCAGAACATCGG
Source organism: Symbiodinium necroappetens (assembly GCA_905231915.1). Lineage (NCBI taxonomy): Eukaryota > Dinophyceae > Suessiales > Symbiodiniaceae > Symbiodinium > Symbiodinium necroappetens. Next base: position 3,966 of record CAJNJA010019509.1, read on the forward strand.
ATGCAGATCTCTTTTTTCTTCTTCGTCTTGTCGCTGTCGAGATGATGATGGTGATTATGGTGATTGTGGTGGTGGTGGTGGTGGTGGTGATGGTGATGGTGATGGTGGTGGTGGTGGTGGTTCTGGCTGTGGCTGACATCACCTACCTACTGCCTTATTCATCATCATCACCAGGGCCATGCCCGAAAAGAGATGGACACCAAGCTGCTTCGAGACTCTTGCTTCGCAGCTGCCAGGAGACTCGGGATCCGCACTGCGATGCAGTGCCGAGTTTCGTCGACTGGGCATCGCCTTTCCCACAGCTGTCTTGGTGTGGAGAGTCGGTTCGGAGGTGTCCATGTCACCCAGCCTAGGTGCTGCCCAGACGCGTGTAAATACCGAATTGGCAGTAAGCGGGGCTGTGTTAAGCCTCCTTGCCTTGCACCTTGCACGGGGAGTCTGCATGCCGACATCTTCCAAACTTCTACGGAGGAAATCCAAAAGATTGAAGATACCATTTCCGTGATTGGCTCGACTGGGAAGTCGGTTGGCATTGTGGACTATAGTGCCCACATGTGCCCCCTTAGCTGAGGCACGCTGTCCATATTCCACTTTGAAATGATTTGAACTGGTAGCGACGCACGGCTAAGACTGAGTTGCCTGGCCAAAGTCAGCAGACCTGACGCAGCTTCAGTTCCCTAGCCACTTGCGTGTGCGCAAATCTTTGGGTGCACATGGCCACTCGCCACATCGAGAAATCCGCATTTCTCCAGCTCGTTCCAGCTGACCTAGATGGACATCCTTCCTGGATTTCCGATGTGACTGCACGTCTGGATCAGGCCGTCACGGTATCAGGTTGGCTACGTCGATTCCTTTCGGGGCAGACCGTGCACCGTGATCGCAGACCCCCTCTCTTGCGCCAGCCGGATAGCGGAATGATCTCAGATTTGCTGCTGCCGCTGCAAGTGGTTGTGCCGGAAGGCGAAGCCCTCCTGGCAAAGCATGGTTGTAAAGGCTGTGCCCTGCCCGCTGTTGAAGCAATTCCTGTCGATATCATCTAGTAGGCCCACAATCTTGAGACGGATCAAAGTCATGGGTGTCGTGAGTGTAGGGTAGCCGATCTCTCACAGGGAGCATGGTAATTATGTACCGAATACCGGGGCCCTCTCTCGTGCTTCGCTGCGGACTTGGCGCGGCCAAGCTGGAGTGGCTCCCTTCGTAGGACCTTGGAAAGTTGTACAGTGGCTATCAGGAAGGAGCTTCTCTCCGGGAGTATCACGACTCTAGCAAGACTTACGTCGCGGGCCGTCGCTCACGCATCGGGGAAGCTTCTTCCTGCAGCCGATCACTTGATTGGTCTTGTTGGCATACAGTCAGTGGATAAACCGCTCTTAGAGTACTTCGTCTTTCCGCTTCATGTCACCATGCAGTTTTGTCTCAAATCTCGCAACGTCGTGTGACAAGCACGGACGAGTGTGGACCGTCCGCGAGACGATGCACTGCATGCCAACCTGGCCAATCCTGACCTTCGCCCTCAGCCGGCTCAACCCGAAGAGAGTGTCCGTGGCTCAGTCACTACCTGCTGTCCGATCTCATGTCCGGCTCAGTTCGTCATGCGAAGTGATTTTGCTCTGCTCCGAGGTTGTTGCGCCTGATTGGTTTCCCTGCACGTCATTCCCGTTGCACGGAAATGATTGTGCAAATCGATTCAATTGTCTCTTGGTCGTTTCCGTTTGGTGGGTGTGCCGGCACAGCGGAACCTCTTAGGCAAATGACAAACGGATGTAACTGGGCTTTCATCAACAGCAGGGTGTGCGAGTCTTCCACAGACGAATGCCTGCCGGTACACCCGTCAAGACCCTTGCATCCGAAGCCTCACAGAGTGTTGACCTTCGGACTCGCATTGCGAGGTCATCGGTTAGTTCCTCCTATTTGAGTCATTGTTAGCTCCAGGCGTTTTTATCATGCTGGAAGAGCGACAACACGGATACACGAACAAGTGGCCGTACACGACGCACCACAAGCGAAGCTTGGCTGAACTGTGTCTGCATCAGTGCACTCCATGTCTGACTGCCCCTATTTGTACTTAGAAGTTGCGACTATGACAATAATGTCTTGGTGACGGCGACGGTAAACGGCGATGGTGCTGGAGGTGGTGCTTGAGATGGTGCTTATGGTGGTGGCGGTAGTGGCGCGTTGTCATGATGACGCCGAGGATGAGGATCGTGGTGCCACCGAAGACAATGGTGATGCTAGCTATATATCCACGGCGATGGTTGCTATCGCGATTTATGAGATCGGTTTTTTCTGCAGCTGAAGATGCTGGTAGTGCTATCACTGGTTCTGATTTCGACTGTGGGAAGTAGGCAAAATCGTGATACAAGTGGCAAGAATCTCGAGAGTGTTTGTCGCATTGACAGCAGTGATGATTGCAATGGTAACCATGATATTCAAAGTGAAATTAATTTGCAATCCACTGACAGCAAGGGTGGATCAGCGAGGTTTCTGATATCAATGGTCATCGCCAAAAGAGAAATTGTAGCCTCAGCAAGGCAGTAAACTTGATGATGTTGATGCTTGATGTTGTTGTTGGGAAGGGAAATCGAACAACACCGCTGGTCAACAGCAGCAGTTGCACTTTTGCATACCTAAGGTCGAGGCAGTATGTCCTGAACACTGCCTTTGGTTGGGAGAAGAGGTCAGTGCGGTGGCGAACCTGCTGGCGAAGAAATGCCGCCTACGGCGGCTGGCTGAGTGCTAAAACAGGCTTACACATCTGTTTCTAGGGCGTTTTCGTTTGCAGCAACTGCCACTGTCGCAAATCGCAGACAGGGGCAATTGCGCCGTTACACTTGCTGATATCTCCATGTATGCTGCTTCAGACGCCTGTAGAGCACAATTGCCAGCCTTGCTGAGTTTTCGTGGCTTTCGCTGGACAGAAGTCCTTGGGGAGCTTTGCACCACAAGCCCAGGAGCTGCCAACTCCTTCGTTTTCGAGCGCTCTTCACTCTGTTGTGCCGCTCGTCTAGTAGCTGTCCATGCATCGCTCCGCATCGTCATGCTTGCAAGCCTGCTTCAAACGCACTACACCGCAAGGCAGCTCCTGAATCTGTTTTCTCTTGTAGCTTTGACGCCACGCCGTAGTTCCACTGAATTTTCCTCGACTGCCAGTGGCTCGATGACTGCACGCTGCATGCCATGAGTTAGCGTGAACCAACGCTGACATGGCTATGGTTGGTCACCTGATGTGCTCCGCCCATGCTAAATTTGGTGCCAACTCCTCCGCACTCCGGTGGCGACGGCTGTGTACGTCCGATGAAACCAGCGCCATTCATCATTAGGGTTCTCCTGGTCGTTGTGAGATGGCGGCGGTTATCACTACTGTTGTATTTCCATTCAATCGTTCATGCAAGTGAAGGGGGGGACCAATGTTGCGTGATTATCATGGCTCTGAGTACTCTGATGCTTTTTTCCTTATTCCTCTTGCTATCACCAAGAAAGCGTAGCCTTTCTTATTGCTGTTGGCTGTAGTCGTACATTCGTAGTATGGCGGAGTTGTAGCGGCGGTCATAGTTCTAGATATAACCATGGTGTACCTGGTTTATCGCCATCGATATGGCTATTGGAGTGTTACTACTGGTGTTATCGTTGTCGTTATGATGATGTTCATGGTGGAGATGAAGATGATGATATGATGATGATGATGGTGATGATGATCATGGTGACGATGGTGATCATGAGGAGGAGGAGGAGCAGCACGATGAGTATGAGGACGAGGATCAACCATTAGCCTTGCTCTTGATGTTGCTATTGTGCTCTGTTGCAGAGTCGGTAATGCTTTTGGTTCCTGTGGGCAGTGTGTTTTCTGCTACCTTTACGGCTGTTCATTCGTCAATATTGAGTTGTCCATAACCAGCTTTCACAAGACAAGAATCCGTACTATTATCCTTATCGTTATTGTCACTGCCGCTTCCACCAGCCCTGTTGAGATTGAACTCTTTCTTCGACGCTACAGCAATATGATAGAGTATATTATATTGAACACTCTATTATATAAACGACCTCACTTTCTTCCAGCCGGTCAGGGGAGCTGCAGAGGATTGCAAGCAGGCGAAATGGGATGCCAACGTGGGTCTTCGCTGCGAGACCGAGAGGAAATAAACAGGAGTGTTGGCCGTGGCCTTGTCGCCCCCAAAATCCTAAGCCGGGATGCTGAACCCGCTACAGTGTATTGGCGCGATAGCCGATGATGGCAGCAGGATGTCTTGCTGTGCGCAGAGCGCGCAAGGACTTGGTAAACCTCTGCATGCCCGCTTTTTTCTCGGCTTTTTCTCACGGGCTTGCAGCCGCAGCGAGCCTGAAAACAGGCACGCGATGGCTTTGTTCGTTCGAGGGCTAGGACTTTTGGGAAGGTTGGCCGTACGGTTTAGGGTTTAGGGATGTTTAGGGTTTGACAGCCGGAGCTACACGTCAAAGCCTGTCTTTGACTTGTGGTGCTCTTGCCGTCGGACCCGGGCCGTTGGTGTCTCTCGCAGGCTCCGCTCGGACCGCTCCGAGAGCAATGCAGTTCGTTGGAGGCCGATGCAAGGGAAGACCAGCCTCTTGTAGGGTTTAGGGTTTAGGGTCTAGGGGGGGTTGAAGTCAGCAAAGAGGGGGGGCATCTCAAATCAAGCAGCTCTCAACGCGAGTAGCTCTGCAGTCGAACCTCCTTTCCATTCCAGGGCGCCTTCTGGTTGCCTTGCTGCTGTCTACGCAGGCTCGGGGCAACTTTTAGCAAAATCATGCATCCTGGCAAGAGGAGGATGAGAGCAAGGGAGGAGTAGAAAGCCTAGCAGAGTTCTATGCCCTCAACCCTGACACCATCTCACACCCCTTAAAATCCCTCGACCCTTGAAGCTCTACACCCAAGTCCCAGAAGCCCCAAGAAACCCCCATCGTCCCCACTCGAAGCTGGGGTTTACTTCTCCCAGGCCTGCGCTGAGAAGCGCGAGCCGGGGATCTTCAAGCGGCTCGAGGCTGCCGGCGAGGAGAGGGGATCTTTGGGGGTTCTGGGGGTTCTAGAGCCCCTTCAGAGGGGTCTTCCTTTCGCTGTTATTTCAGAGGGGTTTTTTATAGGGGTTTCTACCTGTGGGGGTCATTAGGGCCTTAGGGGTTTGAGATTTCTGGAGTAGAATTCTGAGAATGGTGCTTTCAGGGGCAGGTGTAGGTTTCTATGGGCTATTCCAAGCCGCATCACTCTGTCCTTTGTCCTCTCCTTGGAAGCCGTGTTCCAAAAGGAGACTGCAAGGGAGACTGAGGAGCCTGGCAGAGAAGCTCAGAAGCCAAGAAGCCCGCCCCTGCTAGGATGCCTTGGAAGAAGCTGCCTTCGATACTGGGCGGATGAAGGGCTTTGGAGGCTACAGGTTTCAGGTTGAGGACTTTGAGCTGCAGCGCGGCTGTGAGCTGTTGTAGAAGTATGTGGCGCCATTCGCATGCGTTCTTTTCACAATGCCTTCCGTGGTGGCGACAAGGATTTCAAGACCTGTTCCTGCACCTGCTGCATGGCCACCGAGCGAGCAGACCAAGAGCTCGAGCGCAGTGCCGATGGACAGCAGCCTGGCAGCATTTGACCAAGGTTGTTTCCGGAGCCGGTTTGCTACTTTCGAGTAGCTGGGAGCCTTACACCGAGGTCGCTCTTGACACACAAGTGCGTCCATCCGAGCCCCTCGACGGAAGAGTGCCCGATGGAGTGCATCGCACGCGACCGGCGCCACACCTTAGAGGAGGACCCACCGTCTGTCAGCCTTTCGCAGCGTTGGAGAGGGAACCTGGAAGCTCCATTCTCATAGTTACCAGAAATCCCACCGGGCTCCTGGGGTGAAATGGATGGAAGAGAAGAATATGAACACAACCTCTCGGTGTTTATGATGATCATAGGAGAAAGTTAACCGTAAGCCACTAGCAAAATTTTGGGTTAGAGTAAGCCTCGCAAAATTACTGGCGTGCTCTTGAGGATATTGTGCCCCAACGACAGGGAGATATGCAGCTGAGTTTGCTCGTAGCCATTCTGCAGGTCAACGTAGCTTTGCATCAGCATCGTCAGCATCATCAGCATCATCAGCATCATTAGCATCATCAGCAGCGTCAGCATCAGCATCAGCATCATCAGCATCATCAGCATCATCAGCATCATCAGCATCATCAGCATCATCAGCATCATCAGCATCAGCAGCATCATAATCATCATCAGCATCAGCATCAGCATCATTATCATCATCCCTATTGCTTTAATCGATACCTCAGCATCACAGGAGTAGTGGCTGATGTGATGACGGTCATGTGCAGGAGCAGTATGTCAATCCCGGCAGTGCTCTGGACTATGCCCGCTACTGCTACCACAACTGTGTGCCTGCCGTTCTCATCAATGGTAGCGTGGCCCATTTTGAGGGCAGTTGACGGGTTTGGCTTCCGAACGTCTGCAGCTTTCAGTTGCCGGCCAGAGGCTCTTTTGGGTATTTGCAGGGTTATCGCCAGGGCAGCTCTTCCGCTGCTTTGAATTCGGGCCCGTCTAGCATCTTAGGCTTTCAGGCAAACTCTGCGCTCCTCCGAGCTATACCTCTGCCAGAGAACAGCACAAATCAAGCCGCAATGTACGGTGTAACTTCAGGTGGGCAGTGCGCGAATCCCAACAGTGCCAACCTGACAGCCGGTGGCTTTGATCTGCCGAAGCCGCCCAAGTGGTCTCCCGGCGACCTCAAAAAACCAGCTTCTTGGTTGCAGGAAGCCTGCTTGTGCTCCCGTCCTTAGCGGCCTGTGACACCAGAATGAGAAAAGTGAAGGAGGCCATGGCGTTAGATCATGTTAGAGCAAACTCAGGCCAACCAGACGGCCTCGGAGGCAAAGTCTGTGGAGGCTGCTGCAGATGAAGCAGCCAAGGAGGAGCTGAAGAAGGCCGCGTTCGGCATGCAATGGCAGGGATGCGCGAAGAGGGTGTGCTGCCATCGCAGATCCTAACGCACTTCAAGTACTCGTGTTGTAAACTGCCAGCACAAAGATGCCGATGAAAGCTACATGCTGAGTCATCCCCTGTCTGCAGGTCAGCTGGGACTTGCGCAGCATCGTCGTCGAGCGAACTCGCGCTGAGGCGGGTGCGGCTGCTGCGCGGGCAGCCTACGCAGCAGAGCGGGCAAAGCTGCACAGCCAGGCCACTGGGACATCACACTTTGGGTTGGGTAGTTCGGGTAAGGCAAGATAGCCTTTTGCCGTGCTTTCTTACTTTCACCTTTACTTGCGCTTCTTATCTCCGAATCATGCCTCCGGTAAATCTGCGAGTGATGTTTACAACGGTGGCTTTTGTGGTGCAGAAATTGTGCGCGACACTGGAAGGAGATGAAGCGTTCCACCAAGATGCTGGACAGGATCAAGCCTCCTAGCGGCAAAAGCCGGGGCTAAACCTGACTGGGTGGAGCATCGCTGGCAGCACTAGCAGCCTGCGGAATCTGAGGACAGCCGTTGTTGAGCAGTCCAAGACCTACGAGCCAGACTTTGAGCTTTCAAAGGCCATTGTAAACCTGCGCTATTTGCTTTGTTGGCCTTGCTGTATGCGGGTATACATGCAAAGCTCATGGTGCGTGAGAGGTTCTAACACCACGTCCAGGCAAATGCTTCCGCCGCCGCAGCAGCAGTTGCAGAAAGCTACAATGCCGGGGCCCAATGGGAGATCAAGCAAAAGCCATTCCACGACAACCGCCAAGTTCGCGATACCCCCTACAACGGCTACGGCTACATCTTAGCACTAGTAAACTAGTACTACTTGCATTGCGCGTCCTGCCAGTATTCCTAGTACTACGAGTCGTACCACCACTAGTAGTACTAGTATTACCAGCCTGAAACGCCCCTTGGAAGTTGCAGGTTCCCTTTGTATCCCGAAGCCGAAGCCAAGGCCCTGAAGAAGGCGAAGGCAAGCCTCCGCAAGGTCGGCGCTCCCGCGTTTTTTGTAACCAGCAGTGGTAGCAGTAGCACGAGCAGTAGTAGCAGTGGTGGCAGTAGTAGCCGCAGCAGTAGCAGCAGTAGCAGCAGTAGCAGCAGCAACAGCTGTGGCAGCGGCAGTGGCAGCGGAGGGAGCAGGAGCAGGATGAGGAGGAGGAGGAGCAGTAACAGTAGCAGTAGCAGTAGCAGTAACAGTAACGGTAACGGCAACAGTAACAGTAACAGTAGCGTAGCAGTAGCACGACAGCCGTATTATTGCAGCCGTAGTCGCGGCGCCTGTCGATAAAACCCGATTTGATGTGTCTGTTGCTTTCTGTAAACTAAGTTTTGATTGCTAGTCTTCTTGCCCATGCTGTTGTGAAGTTGTGACATTTCTTGTTCTTGCTGCAGTCTCCGTCGTCGTCGTCGTTGTTGCTGTTGCTGGTACGTGACATTTCGGTTAGTAAGTATCATGGTGTTGACGACGGTGATGATGATGGTAATAGTGATGACTGTTTGCATTTTCACCCACTTGCTTGTGCATTTCTCTATGCTAGTGGCTGTCCTGATGTCCATTCCTGATGGATTTTGCTCTTTCCACAGGCCGTCGACGCATCATTCTATTCGGCGTAGCCCGCCTACTGACCTACTGTCGTCAACGCACCGCCCGTAAGCATTTGGGCATGCACGCAAATGGAGCAGGTTGGAGAGGAGACGAGGCAGCTCGCGAAGACGACACTTGCATGGATGCAACACTCTTTCTTGACAGGCATATTATGCTTCTGCTGTTTCGTTTTGAGTGCCTCTGTGTAGCCTCTGAGGATGATCCAGGGTGCTGCCGCACAAAGTGCCAAGATGGAGGCTGAGAGCTACTCGCAGCGAATGCACTTTGAGGATACGGCCGCTTACAGGAGACAGGCGGGGGAAGCTGAATGTCCTGATCTCCCAGACTTCTTTCTCCCTTTTTGACTGCCTCAGGTTGTGAATACAGCAGCATTCCCGTACGTCTCCGCTGTGACCACAGGCCCAGCTTGCGTTTCAAGCAGGACAGTGACCTTCGACCCTAAGCCCTGCACCCAGCACCCCAAACCTTGGACACACGACCTGAGACAAAACAAGTTCGATTCGCAGGTCTGCAGCGGGTCGCCGAGTACGAGCAGGCCGCCACAGCTGCAGAGGAGCTGGCACGCGAGGCGAAGGCACCCAAATGCTCAATGCTTGTGGGGAAGGGGCTTCAGGCTGCAAGGAGGCACATGGAAAATGTTCCTTCAATTCCCAAAGCACGTCAGGTGAAGATGGACAGGGTGCAGCAGGAAGCCGAAAGGATTGCAGCACAGGGGGACAGGACCCACTCGAAGTGAGCACCGAAAGGTTGTCTCGTTTCCGAGAACTTCGCTGCCAGGATAGCCGCCGGCATGAAGAGACGCGAAGCCACAACTTTGCGACACCAGGCCGGTCCTGTGCTGAAATCCTGGTCCTAAAGCCGGACCCTTATGGCCCCCTTCCCAGGCCGAGGATGCGGAAGCCCAGGCCGCCAAGCGCCAGGCTCAGCGAAGCAGCGGATCGCGGGGAGTCGGGCGGCGCGAGAAGGGCGAAGTAGCGAATGCTGCCGAGGTATCGTGCCACAGCCGTGGAAGCCCGTGACTCTGCCAGATGCCTGGGCTGTGCTGGGCTGTGCTGGGCACTCAGCCTGGGAGAGGTCAGGAGATCAGTGGCTGAGGCTAGACAGTGGCAAGAAGCTGCGGAGAAGGTGGCCGACTGGGCCTCAGCTGCGACTTCGCATTCGATGCAGAATACCCCCGGTGCAATTCAGGCGCAGGTCGCCTTCCAGTACGATCAGTCCGTGGCCACTACGCCGAGCCCGTGCCGGACTTAGGGGGGATGTTAAAAGAATGCCATCAGCGGTGGTGTTTTGGGTTCTCCAGGCCTCCCATTGTGGCGCTGCCACAGCCGCCGGTAGACATCAGGTGAAGGTGAAGGTCTCTTGTGTGCCCTCCATGTGGGGGCTGGTCTCACCGAAACATGGATGTTGAATGCCAAATTCAGCAGAAAGAAGTTGCAAGGCAGGCGTTCGAATGTTTGCATACCCGCACGCAGGCACCGAGGGCTTACCAAGGTAAAGCAGAGCCTGTAGCCACTTCTAACCGTACGGTCATGGAAAAATTGTTTTCCAGGGATGCTCCGAAGCTGCAGACGGGTGTTTGTGCTAAGCGCGCTACTGACATCATAATGCCTCATGCCAGACGAGTTCTATGCTTTTTCTGCTTTGATGTTGACGTGGATCCATGGCTACCCTAAACCTTAAACCCTGAACCCTAAACCCTGAACCCTGAACCCTAAACCCTAAACCCTGAACCCTAAACCACATCAAGGCATGCTCCTCACTGAGTAGCCCTTGCGCAGCCATCCAAAGGCTCCAAAGCCTCAGCTCCCGGCCCGAGCTCGGGGCCCCAATCTCTAAACCCACATCTATCTATCTATCTATCTATTATATATATATACATACACATATACATATACATACACATACATACACATACATATGATGTTGCAACTTAATGTCCCCCATAGTTTGCAAGGCACCAGCCCCATGCTGTCCCGCAGCACGGAGGGTTTCACGGTAGAGAGATTGTAGGTGAGGGGGGGGGCGGGGGTGGGCGGGTGTCGCGATGGGGATGTTTTGTTTTTTCAGTTTCGGTCGAGATCTCGGGGGAGAGTCGGGGCTTAGAGCCTTGGGCAGCAGCCATGGAGAATCGAAAGGAATTTGTGTGGTTTCCGGCGGAGGAATCTGAATGGGTCCTTTGCCAGAAGCTTAGCAGGACTGACAGCACACAACTGTTTTTGCATTGCAAGTGGCAAAGCTCAGAATTCGCACCGTGCAGGACTCCTGCTGGAGGCGCCACCCTTCGGCTGGGCAAGAAGGCGCATGCCGGAATGGAACAGAATCGTGTGCAGCATTCGAAATTCAGCTCCCGCCGAGTTTGGCAGCTGCAAAGCGGTGCGATCTTTTCAGGAGTTCGTGGTATCACCGGAAGAGCAGCGATTGGTGCTGCCGCGACCAGGGCAAGTGGCACAGAACTATGCTTCGCTGGAGAAGGATGGGCTCGGCGCTGGTCAGGTCGAAGAGTCTGGTCTTGATAAAGTAGAAACAAATGAATAAATAGATAACTAAATACATAAACAATAGATAGATAGATAGATATAGATATAGATATAGATATAGATATAGATATAGATATAGATAGATATACATATAAATATGTCTATGTGTTGTTCAGATAATATCTATATTTTGCCACTGTCGTTGCACACATGCAGTGATGCAGAGGGGCATGAGTGGTTGTGCAGCCTTCATTTAAATTATTTCCACAGCAGGCGGGATACAGGGAGGGCTTGGAAGGGTTTGGGCGAGCAATTCCAGGGGCATGCCCAGGCCCTGCAGCCACAATGGTTATTGTTAACCATTATTAAAATTTTTAATTGTCATTATTATTATTATCATCTATTATCAGTATTATTATGAGTAGTGTTAACAGCAATCAAAGCAACCATAGTATTAATGTTAGAAAGAGCAACAAGTATAGTGACAATAGTCGTAATAATAGTAATGATACCAGTACTAATGAGAGCAGCAATAGTCATAGAAGTAGCAGCAGTAACTACAATTGTAATAAATATAGGCAATGTAGGATTATTAATAGTCATGTTAATAGTAAGAATAATAGTAATAGCAACAGCAATAGTAATGGTAATTGAAAGAGAATGGCAATTGTAATACAAACAGACATAGTAATTGTTATAGCAGTAGCAATTATAGCAACGGCAAGAGTAAGAGTAGGAGTACAGGAAGAGTAGGAGGAGGAGTATGAGTAGGAGTAGGAGCAAGAGTAAGAGTATGAGAAAGAAAGAAAGTAAGTAAGAGTAAGAGTAAGAGCAATAGTAATCGTAATAATAGTAACAACGATAATAAGAATCGTCATAATAATGGCAGTAGTAATAACAACGTCAACAGCAACAGCAACAAAAGCAAAAACAACAACAACCACTCCGACAGCCCAGGATGCGCTTCGTAACCAGTTTTGCAGTACGAACCCGTCGCATGGACCGCAACTGGCAAGACTGGATTCGGTGACTGTCGTGTTCGGTTCCTGCCTTTTCATTCGTGCACATGACAAGTACGTACAGGTACTCCAACATCAACATGGTGACCTTGTGCATCAATCCCTTCAGACCCCTGAAGATTTTTGGCGAGACGTACGTCGAGAAGTACTCAGCTTTGGTCGGTGCCCCAGCCGTTGGCCGGCTGGTCAAGTGAATGTCAAGGGAGGTTTTGAACCAGAGAATGTGCCTTCAAGGACCCTAATCTGCCGCCGCACATCTTCAACGCCTCCGCGAGTGCGTACAAGCGAAGTATGGACAAAAAGGAGCTGTGATAGTTTTGCAAGGCTGTGACAGTGTTGCCTTAGTCGTCGGCTTTGTTGTTCGCTCGTTTTGCAGGAACATCAGGTCCTCCTGCTGCTGGGAGATGGATGCACAGGAAAGTCGATGGCACGCGAGCACGTGCTTAGCATCTTAGAAGCAAGTGACGACCGGTCAGGGTCATCGGCTTTGCAATGCCGGTTGAGCTGTTCAAAACAGCTTGTGTCTGTCCTCGCCCTCTCAGTCACAAGTCAATGCCTTCATGGGGCCGTGAACATCTCCAAGGCTTCTTCGATCAAAACGCTGGCGATGGATGCTTGCCCAGAACGGAAGAGTCATTCATATCGGTTGGAGCAATTCCTGGCTTCAGGACCACGACACTAGCAGAGAGGCTTGTAGCCTTCATGCTTGACTTGCAATGAAGGTAGTGGTGAATTCAAGCAGATGCTGGCTATCCTGGCTCCGTTCATCTCGGCCCAGTGCCGTTGTGGTCGGCAGATTTGGCAATCCACTCGAGCTATCTTGGAGGCCGTCTTCCCACACTGACTTGCAACGCAGACCCACACTCTGGGCTCCCAGAAAGTCCACATTCACTGCTCTTCTTGTCACTAGACTCACTAGACTGTCGTTTTTGCTTTGATTGAAAACTCTTAGAAGTGTTTGGTACTCTTGATGAAAGCTCCCAATTTTGTGACGACTATCTTGTTCTCTTTCGCAGACGCACCCGTGCAGGTCGAGCTTGGGTTGGCTGCAGATGGCTTCACATGTCGCACCCTTGCCAGCGTGACACGGCGAGGAAGCACGTTAAGCACCTATCTCACCTATGTCACAATGCCATGATATACTGTAATATACTATAATATACCTTATTGTACTATCATATACTATGATAGTAGTATTCCTATTCATGCATTCGGGTGTTCATCAGCTTCCATGCACCAAGCGAGGTGAAGATGTTGGAGACAGGTCGCCTTGCACGCAGCATGGACGCCGGCTTCAAGACCTTCGATGCTCTGTATCTGGCAGCCAAGGCTTTGTACTTTACATCGTTTGCGCAGCATTAGCAAAACATGGTGTGAAACACCGAGTGAAGTCTGTGAATCCGATGCCAGGACGAAAGGGCGAAGGAGTGGTTGGGCACCGCAGTGGAGTTCCGACTACTCGGGGAGGAGGCTTTCCGGGCACCGAGATCTCAGCTCTCTTCGGTTTCTTGACATCCTTGTTTCGAATAGCCGATGTGGAATCGTTGTGCCATTGCAATACAAGTAGCTCCAGACACAGCAAGAGTGCTGCCAAACAGAATTATCAGAAATGCTGGCAGGCGTATTACTTTTCGTAGAGCTTGCTCTGGGGGTAGTGGTATTTGTCGGAATTGCCTTTGTGATTCATGCTGTCGGTTTCTTTATGAGCGGACTGATGGGTTTCTCCAGGCTTTGAGCGACTTGCAACACCGGGCCGGTAGCATTAGCCTGATTATGACTGCAGTGGGCACAGGCATTGCGCTTGTAACACTCGTAACAATGATGTTTGCTTTCTTTTGCCGAGGGGGGGGGGGGCCCTTCGGGGGGGGGGGGGGGGGGNNGGGGGGGGAGGGTATGCTCACATGGAAATGATCCAGTCCATCTCTGGTGGGACAGGAAAGGTCAGTAGGAGATGGAGAGGGATTGGTGATGTAGTCCTTTGCTGCTAATCTTCCGTTCTTCGTATCTGCCTTTTGAGATCTTGTTCTTGAGCATTTCGGATGCCCTTTTGCAGATCGAGATTGAAGAGTATGACGAGGAAGGCTCTGCACAGAAAAGCTGGATCGAAGCGCTGGCTTCTTTCGAGAGCCTTGCTCGGAAATGCGTTCAGGTCATCAATCGGATGAGGCCGCTATGATCTGCTATGCTACTAATGCTACTGCTACTCATCGACTGCTGCTGCATTTGAATTAGTGGTCATTGCCAGCGTCATCACCATCACCATCACCATC